>JBBGZY010000637.1:11615000-11701404 GCA_037952925.1 Lithobates clamitans
AGAAATACCTGGTACTTGTGGGTATGGGAGAGCATCTGGATTACTTCTTCCACATGAGAGCAGTGTGGTGCTGAAAGATTGCCAGCTCAGGGATCCAGCCCTGTCCCAGTGGGGCAGGAAGTAGGTCCTCAGACCTTGTGACTTGGGAGTTTATACCAGGCTCCCTGTCCCAAGAGCAACTGGGAAGCAAAAGCAAGATCAGTATGTGCATCCAGTATGTTTGGAGCAAGTTGGTCCAAACAAATGATTTACTTCCCTTAAGCAGCCCATAGATTATATGATTTATAATATAAATTACTTGATTACCCATCAACACAGTTGGTGTTGAAGGGGGAATCCCTCCCGCAGCACTATAGTGTTCTGCTGGTAGGGAGCCTTCCGGCTTAGCCATTCGTATCGCCGAAGCCCGTGAATCCAGAAGGAAGACCAGGTGAAGATGGAAGCACCTTCAGCGGTGACAGCGTGCCGCTGGAGGGCTTTGTTTTTAAGTAAGCGATGCATACTAGCACATAATGACTTAAATTGCCCGGTGCCTATTGTTTTGTTTTTTTATGGTTTACTACCGCTTTAAGGAATACACAACTGCATTAAATGTTATTTATTATAACTGTCTAAAGTTCATCTTCAGAAGAAGGTTTTCAAAAATCGCGTAGCCTAAATTATGCCAGCTGGTGAAATTGGAAATAATCTTCATTGGCTTGGATGTCTTTGGATTGTCTATGGCAAATGTAGATGTACGTAAATACTGCCAGCTCAGATGATTCCCTCTACTATCCTCATTTGTGTAAATGCTTTGTGAATGTTTCCTAGGGAAAGCTGGACAAAGCTGTGCCTCTGTATGAACTCACCGTAGAAATCCGACAGAAGTCATTTGGTCCCAAACACCCAAGTGTCGCTACTGCCTTGGTGAACCTTGCAGTATTGTACTGTCAGATGGTAAGAATGATCTAGTATACACATTTTTTTGTATAAAGTTTATGGATGTCATTTGTAAGTAATTAATTAATTTGATAACCCTAGATTTAGGGAATAATTTTTTAAGTTCTCAATGATAATTTATGTTTTAATAAATCCAATTACCAGATAGTGGTTTCAATTTACATTTTATGTTTACCAGTTTTTAGCCTTTTTTTAATCACATACAGACTTTATATTACAGATGAATAGTTACCCATGACACCGATTTTGCAGAGCATTCTGGGCCCTCATATTACTATCATGAACAGGTCTGAAGTCTTAAACCTTTTCTGTGATCAGATTCACTAAGATGTATTGGTGTTAGGGAGGTGCTGTCATAGATGGTCACATTCCATAACTAAGCTCATCTAAGTATCTAGAGGAGCCCCTGTAGCGTCACATATGGCGACCCATCACATATGGCGACCTGCTGGACTGCTATAATTTTGTGGCCCCAACCCTGAGTCCAGGTTCAAGCCCCACCATCCAAGTGGACATAGAGTTAGATTATAATTATACCGAGCGAAGTGAGGCCGTGCCCAAAGTGTGGTGAGCCAAGCGAGCCCACGAGGGGCCCTGTGGCAAGTAGTCTTACAACAGTGTTGGAACGCATATGGCGGCGTCGCACATGCGCACTCCAGCGTGTAGCAAAATGTGATGGGTAGCCGAATGTGACGTGACACCCCTTCCCTTCACCAATACCCTTAAAGATCAGATGTATTTAGATAGCTAAGTTGTTAGGGGAAGGTGATACTATAGATATTTGGTCATTTTTTTTTGTAGCTGTGGCAACACCTTCCACAAACACATCTTAAAGGATAAGTTCTCTTTTAAAAAAATAATAATAAATGCACGTTTTTTTGTAGGTTAAAAAAAAATGTGAATTTATTATTTTTTGTAGTAGGAACCTCTAGTCTAAAGCATTGCACCAGCAAATTGGTGATGGCATGCAGGTCTCATGCACACTGTAAATGTACACTATATTGTCAAAAGTATTGGGACGGCTGCCTTGAACTTTACTGCATCCCAGTCTTAGTCCGTAGGGTTCAATATTGAGTTGGCCCACCCTTTGCAGCTTCAACTCTTCTGGGAAGGCTGTCCACAAGGTTTAGGAGTGTCTATGGGAATGTTTGACCATTCTTCCAAAATCGCATTTGTGAGGTCAGGTACTGATGTGGACAAGAAGGCCTGGCTTGCAGTCTCCGCTCTAATTCATTACAAAGGTGTTCTATCGGATTGAGGGCAGGACTCTGTGCAGACCAGTCAAGTTCCTCCACCCCAAACTCGCTCATCCATGTCTTTATGGACCTTGCTTTGTGCACTGGTCCAAATCATTTGGTGGAGCGGGGATTATGGTGTGGGTTTGTTTTTCAGGGGTTGGGCTTGGCCCCTTAGTTCCAGTGAAGGGAACTCATAAGGCAGCATACCAAGATATTTTGGACAATTTCATGCTCCCAACTTTTTGGGACAGTGTGGGGTCAGCCCCTTCTTATTCCAAAATGACTGTACACCAGTGCACAAAGCAAGGTCCATAAAGACATGGATGAGCAAGTTTGGGATGGGGGAACTTGACTGTCCTGACCTCAACCCAATAGAACAACTTTGGGATAAATTAGAGCAGAGACTGCAAGCTAGGCCTTCTCCTCCACATCAGAGCCCGATCTCACAAATGCAGTTCTGGAAAAATGGTCAAACATTCCCATAGACACACTCCTAAACCTTGTGGACAGCCTTCCCAGAAGAGCTGAAGCTGTTTTAGCTGCAAAGGGTGGGCCAACTCAATATTGAACCCTTTGGACTAAGACTGGGATGCCCTTAAAGTTCATGTGCCTGTAAAGGCAGACGTCCCAAGACCCGTGACAATATAGTGTATCTGCTTGCCTGTACATACCCTACTGGTAAGCCGATACTCCCTGACAGGAAGACTCAATAAACTGTTAAGGATGTTGGGGCTCGTTGTTTATTCAGACACACAGAGCTGTGCATATGAATGACGCGGCTGTGTGGACGGAGCCCTGTGCGGGCGGAGCCCAGTATGGCCGCGTTGTTTTCAAACAGTGACAGCTAGAACAGGGAACTTCAAAATGTACTGCTGCCACAGCGGGGGGGGGGGGGGGGGGGCAGCGGGCGGCGGCTGAAGCACTGATAACATGTTATATGTTCTACCCTAAAATTAGGTGGAACATGTAAAGGTGAACTTATCCTTTAAAAAAAAATGTTAACTTGAAAGAATAATGCCGGCCATACACGGTTCGAATTTCGAAAGAATTTTCTTTAGAAAATTGTATGAAAGAATTTTGGTACGAATTTCGCACCATTAGTGGGCTGCAACAATGGCTGATTTTCGTGCGGCAATCAAATTTGAAGAATCGGACACGTTGGAAATTTTTTGAAAAACGAACGATTTTCTAATCAATGATGGGAGAATCGTGCGAGAAATGTAATAAGAAAAGAAAATTTACGGAGAGAAAAGAAGATTCCCGCCCACGAAAATTATTTTCTGTAGCAGCATGAGGTGAAATTGAAGGCTTGGTCGGCCGAATTTCGAAAATCAATGGTGGCATCATCGGATCACAAAAAAAACGAGCTTTCTGATTTTGAAAAGAAAATTTGTTCGAAATTCGACCGTGTATGGCCTGCTTAACTCCACTTTGTTTACCATGTCTTTTAGATACGGATTCTAAATGGGAGGGTGTGGATCATTAAAATTAGCTGGTGCACTCTCTGTGTTCTGATAAAAAAAAAAAAAAAGCTACACTGTTGGCTTCTCTTTAGAAGTATTCAACTCTTGAAGAGTATCTCACCAAAACTAAAGTTTTTGTAGCAGAGGATGCCCAAAATCTGACTTGTATCTTAGTGGAGACTTCTGGGAGAATTGTTGAACCAATCCCAAAAGCAGGAAATTACATTTCTGGGGGCGTTCCGTACACCATATACACCTTATACAGAATGCCTCCAGGCTGTCATATTTCATAGAATTTTACAGAAAATTACAGCTGCTTCAGATTGAAAAGAAAAGGTCATTTCTAATAATACATTACAATATGGCTTGTGTAGCACATAATGGAAAACCAGGAGTTTAATGAATCAAGACTCATTGATTGCTTCTCCCAGTTACTGAGTTCTGATCTGAATGTCTGTCTCTAGAAAAAACAAGTGGAAGCTTTACCTCTGTATGACCGAGCCATGAAGATTTATGAGGACAGCTTGGGACGAATGCACCCCAGGGTTGGAGAAACACTAAAGAACTTGGCTGTACTAAGGTAATCTTCAACACAGAGCTCTGGGCTGATTGTACACAGCCAATCAGCAGGTCCCAGCCGTGAATCATTGAAGGGGACTTTCTGATAGACTCCCACTGTGTACAACCGGGGGGCGCACCATAAACCCGGACATAGGCAGCAAAGTATAGGTACGTTGCTTCGCCTTCACCATCTGCCCATCCGCAGTACATTGCGGGTGGGCGGGAAGTGGTTAAGTACTAAGTAAGCACAAAAAGAGGAATTTACTAAGACTCAAACAGCTTGTAATACAACTAATCGGCCTCCAGCTTTCATTTTCAAAGCTTAACCAACTCAAGATCGGTCTATTTCACCCCTTTCCTGCCCAGTTCCGTTTTCAGCGCTGTCACACTTTGAAATACAATTACTCAGTCATGAAACTGTACCCAAATGGGATTTTTATCATTTTTTGAGACAGATGAAGACTTCTTTTGGTGGTACTTAATTATGACTGGGGTTTTTATTTTTTGCTATATGAAGAAAAAAAAAGTTTTCTTCGCTACTGTTAAAATTTTTTGCAAATAAATCATTCTTTTTTTTCTTTAGATTTAACAGACATAACAAACAAAAAAACACCAAAAACAAATCACCTTTCCAAACCAGTAACAGCATCAATACATTGAATGCGTCGACATCTAATGCCTCGTTTCCACTGAGCAAGTAAAGGCGGGAACAATGGGACTTTAAATGGGATGTGAGGGAAGGTTCACGCCCCCATCCCTGTCAACATGAAAATAAAGGGGGAGGTTGGGACTTTGAATGAGGTGTGAAATGGTGGAACCAATCAGATTCACAAAGGTGCAAACATGAATATGTTTATTGGTGAACCAATGATCAGCATTTACAGCAAACAATGTGGCATAAACAATGTATAAAAATATAAAGCAAATAAATATATGCTAAAACCTGGCATAAACAAATAAGGTAATACAGCATAATCCCTCATAACAGACAAGTCATATAAAGTGTTCTCATAAAAACCAATAAAAGATTGTAATGAAGTGTTGGATGCATCAAGGTGGGCTCGACGCATTTCGTGGACTCATATCCACTCGTCAGGAGCCAGGAAGCATCCAAGTTCTATAAAAAAGTATATAAGATCCATTTTATCTGGTGTATTTACCCATATAGGGAGAGTAGAGGGGTCGATATATGAAATAATTGGCGATGCCAGGATTTACTCACATACAGCCGGTAATGTGATCAAATGCCCACATGCTGAGGGTCCGCAAGAATAGGCCTGTTACGGGAGCTGAGAAGGGAAACCAATGGGAAAGTCCAGGACCACACACGCCATCCCCCTTGCATGGACAGGGCTTCTGTGATATAATGAGTGGGGTAGATATTATGTGTCCATGACAACATGGGTCAAAAAACAAGGCCTGAAGATGAGGGTAAGTATCAAAGAGTAGCTCATGCCCAAAGTGAGAAAAACAAAAAAAAAATATCCACTGAGTGGATCGGATTGGTTTGGTACGATATTTTGGGTGTTTCCATTATAAAAGCAGCCAATACAACCGAACCCTACCACTCCATTCAGGGTCCTGCTTCAGATGTGGGGCCATAGAAAATGGAACGGTTCGGTTAGGGCGGAGCTACGATACATTCCACTGATTGGCTGACAGAAAACCCTCTGCTATGCTATGCTGAGGCATTTTTTCTAAACCCTGTATGGCCCCTTGTGGTCCCACTTGCAGTGGAAACGCTCACCTGAATAGACCGGACCATTCTAGGCCATTCAAACTGTACCGACCCGAACCGATCCGCTCAGTGGAAACGAGGCATAAGTTATCCCACCCTGTTTACAAGTACTTAAAAATATTGATAAACATTCAGAAATCTTCAGTAGCACTCAGAAATATTAAAAAAATACTCCAGAGCAGAAATTTTTATCTCTTTTGATAGGTTCCCCCCCCCCCCCGTATTTATATTTTAATAATAAATAATCTTTCTTCAATGTATTCTGCTACATGTCTTTGGTAAAAAGTAAACCAATCCAATGTCTATTATTTAGTCCTGTAGGAAAGTTATTGGGTCTACAAACCATGGTATGTATATGCAACCCCAATTCCAAAAAAGCTGGGATGCTGTGTAAAATCTACATAAAAACAGAATGCAATGATTTCCAAATTTAATAAACCCATATTTTATTCACAATAGAAAATAGAAAACATCAAATGTTTAAACTGAGAAAATGTACCATTTTAAGAAAAAGATAAGATAATAGAAATTGATGGAAGCAGCGTGTCTTTTGCAAGTGCAGTTGCACTCATTTTCCCTAGAGCTTAGTGAATGTGGTGAAGCTTGGTGGTCATTAGTAGCTCGGTCCCACCTAGCCCCGCCTCGTGTCCATAAGACACACAGAGCATGGCCTGGGCCCACCCCCTCCTGCGATTGACAGCAGCGGGAGCCAATGGCTGTGTCTTAGCCAATGAGAAGGGAGAGACCCGGGAGAGCAGCCACTCTCGTGCACATTTCTGGTTTGGACTCGGGTAAGTATTGGGGGGGGGGGATTAACCTTCATGCATAGAATGAATAGCTTGTTGTTAAGGAGCCGGCCCTGGTAGCATCCTTAACAACCAGTTATTTACAGCTTTATGTGCTGCATGCCACGCATTTAAAATGCGCTATGCATGTTTTAAGTGCTGCAGTGTGAGAGCAGCCTTAAATTTAATTCAATTTGCCGGTAATGAAAGAAACTCACTTGTAATAATTCTAATATGGTCCATCTTGTTTTCCCAGGTATGAAGAAGGTGATTTTGAAAGAGCAGCAGAGCTGTACAAAAGAGCAATGGAAATTAAAGAAGCAGAGACATCTGTGTTAGGGGCTAAAGCTTCCTCTGGGCACTCCTCTAGTGGGGGAGACACACATAGTCTCAGGAACATTTTACCCGTCAATATCCTGACTGAATGACAACATGAAAATCTGGAGTCGATGTGCAAATCTACCAAATCTACTTAAGAAATCTGTAGACGATATAACAATGCAAAATTCCCTTATTTAAACCCTACTCTAGCGTTAAAGCAGAACAGGATTTTATTTACAGCCAGAAATACTGACTACAGTTGTTAATTTCCTACACAATGTCTGAAATAATTCAAAATTAAAAACTTACCTTTCCGTCATTATCCTTTCCTGTTGCCTATCCATGGCATCATACACATGGTTGGTTGCTTTGCTCACATTCAAGTGTATGCTGCCATGGAGGCACCAGGAAAATTGAACACTTACCTTTCCGTAATTTTCCTTTCCTGGAACCTATCCATGGCAGCATACACTTGGTTGTGGGCCGCACAACCAACCATGTGTATGCTGCCATGGAGGCACCAGGAAAGTACTATACGGTCTATAATCTAATATCCTGGACAATATTGTGTTTGTTGTTTTTGCCCACATGCACCACTGACATCAACCTGTTTTGCACCACAGCAAATGAAAGAAAATGCTATTTGCACTCACAAGTACAGAACTTTTTTTTTCTGGATCAAGTTTGCCTGGTTCTTACAAGATAAGTAAGAAGGTCCTAATTATTTGAGTTCAACTACATACACCTGTTAGGTCTCATTCACATGGTCAAATCAGCAGTGATGCTAAGTGGTTAGCACTTCTACCTAGCAGTTGGTTCATATCACAACCATGGCACTACCTGCCTGGAATTTGCAGGTTTTCCCTGTGCCTGCTTGGATTTCCTCCCACACTCCAAAGACATATTGGTAGGTTAATTGGCTCCTGTATAAACTGGTCCTAGTCTGTGTTTGTATGAATGTAAGTTAGAGCAGTGTTTCTCAACTCCAGTCCTCAAGGCGCACCAACAGGTCATGTTTTCAGGATTTCCCTCAGATGAAACGGCTGTGGAAATTACTAAGGCAGTGAAAACTGATCAAATCACCTGTGCAAAATAGTGGAAATCCTGAAAACATGACCTGTTGGTGCGCCTTGAGGACTGGAGTTGAGAAACACTGAGTTAGAGACCTTCAATTGTAAGCTGCTTATGGGTTGGGTTAGGGACTGATGTGAATGTACAATATATGTAAAGCGCTGTGTAAATTGACAGCGCTGTATAAGTACCTATAATAAATAAATGCGACAAGCATGTTGTGAAAAACTACAAAAAACATACAAAGCAATGAAAGGTTGACAACAGTTGCAGCTGGTTTTCTATACCTAATCACACAGGAGACAATTACCTGCATTTAGAGACAGATGATCACCCCTGCACACGATTGGCTTGGGTCCAGGAACGAGCATCTGTTTCAAAGACCCCTTTTACACGGAGGCAGTTTTCAGGCGTTTTAGCACTAGAAATAGCGCCTGAAATTTGCCTTCCATTCTCTGCAGTGTGTGCTTTCACACTGAGGAGGTGCGCTTGCGGGACAAGCAGCATCATTGAAATGAATGGGGCAGCGCTTCAAAAGCGCCGCAAAACGGGTCTTTTTTACTTTTTTTTTTTTCAAAGTCCTGTTATCACGTGACCTTAAAAAAAGGCCCACTAGCGCCCAAAATCGCAGCAAAAATGAGCTGCGTTTTCATCCTAATGGCATGGTGCTTCAGTGTGAAAGTAGCCTAACTGCAGGTAATCGCTGGCTGTGAGATTACATTCGGACAGTTGTGGTCGCTGTCATACAGTCATTGCTTTGTACAGGCTCCCCAGTCATGGCTGTCTACATACACCTGATCTTCAGGGTACAGTTTTTTCACAACATCCTTGCTGTACCGCAGCCAGTTAGACATATGAATGACACCTTAGAGGTACAGGAAGAGTTTTTCTGAATCTGCACTGAAATTGTTATGTGGCCAGTTTATCAGCGTTCTTTTTTTCAAGCTGAACTATAGCCAAAAAGAAGTACTTAGTTCAAAGTAAACTGTTCTACCTGTCAAGATCTTTGATTCCGTTTCTGTACATATAAGCAATACAGCAACGTTAATTCCTTGTTACGTCTGAAAAACAGCAGCCACTCACTCCATGTGCTTTTCCCTCTTCTCTTAACGAACTCCGTGTTTTACAGAGCCAGATTGGCTTATAGTCCTGGTCCTCCCTCTCTCTTCAAGCCTTTATGAGTATGTTGGTTGCTGAAAGCTAATCTAGCCAGATATTAGGTACTGATATTTGTATAAGGCATCCAGCAGTATTTTTATATATTGTACATTATTTATGGTTATATTTAACCGCTTCAGCCCCGGAAGATTTTACCCCCTTCCTGATCAGAGCACTTTTTGCGAATCGGCACTGCATCGCTTTAACTGACAATTGCACAGTCGTGTGACGTTGCACCCAAACAAAATTGACGTCCTTTTTTTCCCATAAATAGAGCTTTGTTTTGGTGGTATTAGATTATTTCTGCGGTTTTTATTTTTTGCGCTATAAACAAAAAAAAGCATCAATTTTGAAAAAAAACCACTATTTTTAACTTTTTGCTATAATAAATATCACCCAAAAGTATATAAAAACATTTTTTTTCCTCAGTTTAGGCCGATATGTATTCGTCTACATATTTTTGGTAAAAAAAAAAAAAAAAAAAATCACAATAAGCGTGTATTGATTGGTTTGTACAAAAGTTATAGCGTCTACAAAATACAGGATAGATTTATGGAATTTTTATTATTTTTTTTTACTAGTAATGGCGGTGATCTGCAATTTTTATTGGGACTGTGACATTATGGCGGACACTTTTGACACATTTTTGGGACCAGTGGCATTTATACAGTGATCAGTGCATTAAAAATGCACCGATTACTGTAAAAATTTCACTGGCAGGGAAGGGGTTAACCACTAGGGGGCGATCAAGGGGTTGTGTTCCCTCTCTGTGTTCTAACTGAAGGGGGGAGGGGACTGTCTAGGGGAGATGACAGATCGCTGTTCATACTTCGTATGAACAGACGATCAGTCACTTCTCCCCTCAGAGAACTGGAAACTGTGTGTTCACACACACAGATCCCTGCGGTGATCGTGACACCACTGGGCACCCACATCAGCTCTGGGGGCGCGCATGCCCCTAGTGGCCACTGGGCGAAGCGATGTTACATAACGTCCTTTTGCCCAGCTGTGCCATTCTGTCACAGTACAACTGCAGCAGCTGGTCAGCAAGTGGCTAAAGTACAACTAAAAGCAAAGCTTTATTTTTTATTTTTTTTGTTTTGGATAGAATAGAGATGCATTAGAACACCTGTGAGTTTTATTGCGGTCTGTGTCCCTGTTCATTCACCCTCTCTGTTTGTCCTGTTTACCATTATCACTGAAAGTAAAAGAAAATCCCAAA
Organism: Lithobates clamitans; assembly: GCA_037952925.1. NCBI lineage: Eukaryota > Metazoa > Chordata > Amphibia > Anura > Ranidae > Lithobates > Lithobates clamitans. The sequence continues at coordinate 11,625,497 of JBBGZY010000637.1, forward strand.
TTTTGAGTTGTCCCCAGAAAAAGAAATAGGGGATCTTCCAATGGGGTCACGAGTTCTGGTGATCTTGGGTTCCCCAAGGGATTCCCTTAATTTTCAGGGATTTCCTGTTTTTGCTATGGGACAGGAAGTGAAGGGAAATCTCACCAATGGGATGGAAAAAAATAAGCTCACAGGGGTTATGACCCACCCTTAAGCTTTCCAAAATGGGGAAAAAAAAAAAGTTTTGCTTATAGTTCTACTTTAATATCCCCATCTTCATATACTGGCATACCATTGTTACGTACAGATGTACTCTCAGAACAATGCACGTTTGTCCTTCAACAGGCTAATGTACAAATGCCTAAAACTTTTTATACCCAGAAACCACACCCCCAAATTTGCAAGACAAGCCTAGTAAATCCAGGACAACTAGCACGTACGGTATAGTGTTTTCAAAAAAGGTGTCGCTTAAAGGTACAATTTATATAAATTTTTTAACTTTTTATAGCTCGCTGTATTTTAGTACAGTACAAGTTCTATAAACTGAAACGCATATGTTACTATATGATCATTTTTTATCTCATGTTATGGGCACCCCATTCAGATCAAAAGGTTGGGATTTTTTGAGACTTATGAGAAGGTGCTTGAAGCCAAATGTGAAACATTCCATATACTTGAAACTGCACTGTTTTTCTGTACTATTAATATTCATCAGCATAACTACTATCACTAGTGAAAATCTTTTTTATGTCACTTTATGCAGTATATGACAACATATTTATTTTTGTAATATGTTCTATCTTATTAAAATTTTAAAACCGTATTAGTCTGTGTTCTACCTCTCTCTCTTTCTCTATACACCCACAGTATCTCACAATGTGACAACACTAAGGCTCGGTTCACACAGGGACGACTTGTCAGGCGACCTAGTCATTAATATCTAAACCGCTGGCAACAAAAGTGAAAATGTCCAAATCGGGCCCATTTAGCCATTTTTCCCTCCCCGGTGTCATTTGACTCGTTAGTGTTACAAGGTCTCAAGTGTCAATGGGGAGCAGGTGTGTTAAATTTGGTGTTATCGCTCTCACGCTCTCATACTGGTTACGGGAAGGTCAACATGACACCTCATGGCAAAGAACTCTGAAGATCTAAAAAAAAAAAAGAATTGTTGCTCTTCATAAAGATGATCTAGGTCAGTGATGGTGAACCTTGGCACCTCAGATGTTTTGGAACTACATTTCCCATGATGCTCATGCACTCAGCAGTGTAGTTGAGCATCATGGGAAATGCAGTTCCAAAACATCTGGGGCGTCAAGGTTTCCCATCACTTGCCTAGGCTATAAGAAGATTGTCAAGACCCTGAAACTGAGCTGCCGCACGGTGGCCAAAACCATACAGCTTTTTAACAGGAGAGGTTCCACTCAGAACAGGCCTCGCCATGGTCGACCAAGAAGTTGTGTGCACATGCTCAGCATCATATCCAGAGGTTGTCTTTGGGAAATAGACATATGAGTGCTGCCAGTATTGCTGCAGAGGTTGAAGGGCTGGAGGGTCAGCCTGTCAGTGCTCAGACCATACGGCGCACACTGCATCAAATTGGTCTGCATGGCTGTCATCCCAGAAGGAAGCCTCTTCTAAAGATGATGCACAAGAAAGCCCTCAAACAGTTTTCTGAAGACAAGCAGACTAAGGACATGGATTACTGGAACCATGTCCTGTGGTCTGATGAGACCAAGATAAACTTATTTGGTTTAGATGGTGTCAAGTGTGTGTGGCAGCCACTAGGTGAGGGACACAAAGACAAGTGTGTCTTGCCTTCAGTCAAGCATGGTGGTGGGAGTATCATGGTCTGGGGCTGCATGAGTGCTGCCGGCACTGGGGAGCTATAGTTCGTTAAGGGAACCCTGAATGCCAACATGTACTGTGACATACTGAAGCAGAGCATGATCCCCTCCCTTCGGAGACTGGGCCACAGGGCAGTATTCCAACATAACGGCCCAAAATACACCTCCAAGATGACCACTGCCTTGCTAAAGAAGCTGAGGGTAAAGTTGATGGACTGGCCAAGCATATCTCTAGACCTAAACCCTATTGAGCATCTGTGAGGCATCCTCAAAATGGAAGGTGGAGGAGTGCAAGGTCTCTAACATCCACCAGCTCCGTGATGTCATCGTGGAAGATGATGCCAGTGGCAACCTGTGAAACTCCGGTGAACTCCATGCTCACAATGGTGGCCACACAAAATATTGACACTTTTGGCCCAATTTGGACATTTTCACTTAGGGGTGTACTCACTTTTGTTGCCAGCGGTTTAGACATTAATGGCTGTGTGTTGAGTTATTTTGAGGGGATAGCAAATTTACATTGTTATACAAGCTGTACACTCACTACTTTACAATCAGGAACCGTTAGTATCCATACATTTGTCTGGAGGTGCAACTTTTTTTTTTTTTTTTTTTGTTACAGGTAAACTCTGATACTGAAAATAATGGATTCACAAATATGTAGGCTGTTCAGAAGGAAACAAAAGTTCCATAACTCCTGCAGAAATAAATGGTAGCACATCAAAAGGAATTCTACATAAACTTTTTTTTTTTGGATGGAATGCAAAAGAGTTAGCACCTCTGTCAGTTTTTATTGCAGTCTGTCCAATAAGAGGGATTGTCCTCACTTTCTGTCTTGCTAACAATCTGCCATGGGGCAAGAAGTGTGGTGAAATCTTCAAGAGGAACAAATATGCTCTGTTTTAGTAGAGTAGGAATGCTAAATTAACACATTTTAAAGGTTCTGTGCAGTTGGAGATTTTCTACTCACTCAGAAGGAGGTGTTGGACAGCAGTAAAGAACAGACAGAGGTTATTCTCTTGCCCATTCTATCCAAAACAAAAATAGTGAAGGAACAGCCCTTTTTCCAAACATCAGCTATTAAAACATATAATACAGGCGTAATGATTATATAGTCCATTAGCCTACACCGTCTCTAAAAGGCTGGTGCTGGTCAGTCTTATAATATCATTTTTTGGGTTCTTTTTTCATAGTGTGTTGTTAATACAATGTGGTACTTATTAAGAGCTCAAGTCTGCTTAAAAATTAAAGAAGCTTTATTACAAATGTGCTTTTGTCAGACTTTATTAAAAAAAAAATCACAAAACAGACTATACATGGCATAGCATCTATATTGATCTTAAAAACACAGCTCCAGGTTTCTTGCAACTTTAATTAGTTCATTTGGAACAAGCTGGTCCAAACAAACTATTTGGTTCACTAACACATTCTCCTGCTGGGTGCGCTGTATAAATGATGTAATATCAGCTACATACTGCATACAGGGATGCATTTCGGCAGCAGGATAGGGACTTTGCCCCCGTTCACATTGGGCCAAATTGCATTTCAAATCAGAGCCTATTGCCGGCAACGGTACCATCCGAATCGGTGCGACGCTGACTTTGTGGAGCCGCACAGATTCCCAAAATTAGTTCCTGCACTACTTTTGGCGACATCAGGGGCGATTTCAATAGACATCTGTGCATGAACCCGCACAGATGTCTCTAAAATCGCCCCTGAAGTCGGACTGAAATGAGCTAAACTCGCACACATTTCAAACCCGCATTCAGTGTGAACCTAGGCTTCCTGTCCCTCACTCAATAAAAAAAAATAAAAATCAAGTCGAGCTCAGCCTGCTCTTTCTACAAATTACATTGAATGCTTGAATGTGTTCATGAGGCCTAAGCAGACCTCCAGACACTAGAGTAATTGAAGTAGTGGCCAGGATAGTTACTATTTACTGAACCCAATTCCATTCTGTTTAGAAATACAGTGTGGTAACACAGACAAATAAATACACTATACATTTAAATATAGCTTAACAATTTATTAGTAACAGCAACCTAACAGATTATGAGGACTGACAATTTCACAAATGCTGTAGTGAATCAGTATGTCTTTTTAAAAGTATTTGCGAACACTTACTGTCTCAGTGGGCAGCAGATACTGCAAAGCTATAAATCACAATATCTTCTTCATGCTGACACAGTAAACATGCAAATATGTGAAAGTAGAGTCACTCTGGAGTCTTTAAATACATAGATGGAAACAATCCTTTATGTATCTCTACAACTTAAAGGAAACCTGCCATGATAGAAACACCTATTGTAAATTTTCTAGTTACCTGGCTGTCATACTGACCATCTTGCTTCTATATGACACCGAACAAGTAGTCAGATAAGGGTGTACGACTTTCATTATCTGCTTACTTGTTCTGGGTCAGTGACTCAAAGTGTTGAGGCCAAGTGGGTCAGTACAACAACCAGGCAACTATTGTAGGAGAAGGCTGGCAATAGCAGCTCCCTTACTCCTCTCTTGGAAGGTTTACCCCAATGGTCTTTTTTATAAGCGTCTTTAAGAACTATGCTGTCCAAAAGTAACCAAGCAGATTCAAGCCAAGGGATATAGCAGTTGGAATCTGGAAGGGTGAACTTGATTGGATGTCGGGGGACAATGCAGTGCTTTTGTCAGACTTTATTAAACTGAGGACTAATACGATGACAAAGTAAATAAGAAGCATGTTCTCTGTAGAATTGAGAATCGTTTGTTGCTTGATGAACTAGCAAGTTACATGTTCTTCATCTGAGCCATAAGCTCCTCCAGACTCTGCTCTGACTCCTCCACAGTAACTCCTGATGTGGGTTTCTGAAGACAGAATCAAACATATTCATGAATAACACCATCTACACTTTGCACATTTCCATGACTTCTATATAGTATTAAGAATACTGGATGAGGGGGCTCAAAGAAATGAATAACCAAACAATTTCATGTTTCAACTCTGACCGAGGACCTTATCCTATAATGAGGTTCTCTATTCAATAATTTACCTTTACAGTTACTGGGACTCATTTGCCGGACTCTTTTAATAATAATAAAAAAAAATTATTTGGCTTAGTGTGAAATTATGAAATCACTTGTCTATTTACTAGAGGGCAAAGAATACAGCCTAAAACTAGTAATAAAAAAACCTATATTGCTGAAAGTTCATATATAGTATCTATGACTGCCTGAAGTGAATTTAAAAAAATCAATACATTAACGGTGCAAAAATCCGAAATGCTTGTGCTCTCCTCCACCAGTCTCACAGGCTGCTCACCTCACATCTGATTTTAAATCAGCAATGTTCCACTCTGGGGATAATAGAAAGGGCTGGCGTGGTGCTGGTAAACATTTATTCACATGGGATAGAAACCTTGATCATCTCACCAAATATGATGGATGTGCAAAAGAAGGAAGGCAGAATCTAGTGCTATATTATATATATATACATATATACATACATATATATATATATATATATATATATATATATCATATATACATACACACACACACACACATATTATATATATATATATATATATATATATATATATATATATATATATATATATATATATATATATATATATATATATATATATATACACATATACATATACATACATACACACACACACACACATACATATACACACACACACGATATAAATAAGCTCACAAAGATGGCACTGTAAGCTGTGCAAGTTGAAAACACATTTAAAAATTTAAAACACAATAGGTCTCAAGATGGCCGCGATGTAACGCCCCCTCTAGGGGATGGAGCCTGCTTATTGGACATTGCATTGCGGCCATCGTGAGACCCAATGTGTCTGAAATGTGTTTTCAGCTTGCACGGCTTACAGTGCCATCTTTCAGAGTTTATACCTTGCCTTTTTTTATATATGTTATTAAACATTTTAGCCACTTGCCGACCAGCCCCCGCAGTTGTACTGCGGCAGAATGGCACGACTGGGCAAAACGACGTTATGCAACGTCGCTTTGCCCTGTGGCCACTAGGGGGCACCCCCCCGCTCGCCGATGTGAGTGCCCGGCGGTCTCGATCAACGCCAGGCTCCTGCGCTCGCCGCTGAGACACGGAGAACCCAGAACTGTGTGTGTAAACTATGAGGGGAGAAGTGACAGATCACCTGTTCATACAGTGATCTGTTATCTTCCCTGCACAGTCCCCTCCCCCTTCAGTTAGAACACAAACTAGGACACACTTTAAAGGGTAGTGAGGATATGGAGTCCGTTCCAACACCGACAGCTGCTGCTGCTGCCTAACACAGCGAGTGTTAGGCAGCAGCAGCTGTCGGTGCTGGGACGGACTCCATATCCTCACTGCTACATCCAACTATATGCTTGTTCAGAGTGGTGCACTGACGCACCCTTAAAATGTGAGTACCCCCCTTTAGGGGAGAGTTTTCTGTGTGACCTTGGAATAAATATTTTAAACGATATCACACTATATGGTCCCCTTTTTTCCTGTTTATTGTTTGAGCCCGTGCTGGAGCCTGTGATCCACATAGAAGCCCTGGGTGGGTCAAAAGTGTTTCCTGACTTTGTCTAGCGACTCAGTCACATTCTCTAAAGTAAACGCATTACCTTGGGGGGGGGGGGGGGTCACTTTTGTTGCACTATTGCATGACCTGTGGCACGTGGAATTTTAAGCACGTTTGAATATATCACCATTGAAGATCACTTGTCAATACTCTCTTTCAGGACTTTTTGCTCATTATATATTTAGTTCAAGATGGACTAGTATGTATATGCATTGCGGGACACTTAGCACTTTTGTTTGGCACATGTCACTTTTCGGCATCTATTTGCACTTATGAATTATATTTGAAGCAAAAGTGTTTATTGACAATATTATTATTATTATTACTTTTGTATTGTTTATTTGTGCACATTATGCTTATTAGCTTTATACGATATGGCAGTGTTTCTCAACTCCAGTCCTCAAGGCGCCCCAACAGGTCATGTTTTCAGGATTTCCCTCAGATGAAACAGCTGTGGTAATTACTAAGGCAGTGAAACTGATCAAATCACCTGTGCAAAATAATGGAAAGCCTGAAAACATGACCTGTTGGGGTGCCTTGAGGACTGGAGTTGAGAAACACTGCGATATGGTATATCTGTACTTTTTTATTGTATATGCACTATATCTTTTTGTGCCGTGTTAGGGGCACGTTTAGCACACTGTAGTGCATCATTATTTATTTACTTGTTATTTACACGCAGTACAAGACATGGTTCATGCATGAGGCTGTGTAGTGCTTATTTTTATAATTGTGGCTCGTAGGATTTCTTTTCTTGTATTTAAAATATCTAATCCACTCTGAGAATAACAGACAGAATAGATATACTATATATATATATATATATATATATATATATGTCTATTAGAGGAGAGATATACTATTAGAGGATATATACCATTAAAAAGGGTGAATCTGGTAAATATCATCAGACTCAGAGATCAAATTTTTTTTATTTAAAAAACAATGTCTTCCTTCAAAAAAAAAAATGTCATTTTAAGAACGTTCGTTCGATTTTCTATTCGTTAGTGGGGTCAAATCAACGTTCATTTTCAACCACAGTGACGGGAAAATTTGGAAATAGAAAACTTCTTGGTCAAAAAAATTTTCAGACAGTGAATGTGGTCTTGGTTCAGAAATTACATTCATTTTAAAAACAGGATGTTAAAAACAAGTGGAAATTTCAAACAGCATTCTTTCATTCAGCGAATGTACAAAGATATTTTGTCTGAATGTTCTCATCTGAAAATTGATCCGTGTGGCCAGCATAAGGCTTGCTACACACCTATGCAGTTTGCTTATGATCTATTTCTGCAGTGCGTTTTGATTTTTGCGCATATGATTTTGCTGCAATTTGCGTTTTTTTTGTTGTTGGGCAGATTAAAAAACACAAATTGCTGCAGAAACACATTACATGCTTTTTTGCAGCTTCTGCATTGAACTAATATGGGGGCTACCATGGCTAACATTATTCTGAATATATGAGTAACCTGCTATCTCTGGTTTTAATACTTCCAAGACACAAACCTAGAACTAATATGCAGCAAATAAAAGTTGACAGAATTCATAATTGACTCAAAATATTTAATCAAAGCATCAACATAACAGCCAGGCAACTAGCAGTTTTAGAAAAGGTTAGTATTGCAATCTACATATTTCTTTCATACTAGGCTACGCTTAATGATGCAATACGTTACTGTGATCAACTAGAAAGCCTAGGGCATTCCACTAAACTGCAGTTGGCCCTTATTTTAGGGCCCTGTTCATGCGGATTTATTTTTTATGGTAGTATATACAGCAAGGTTTTGCAAAGCAAAAACTTTCTTAAAGCCCCCTTCAGTTCAGGAATAAATGCCGATTGTCATTTTAAAAAAGCTGCTAGTGGGTTTTCAATAAGCTTCGAGTAGTGCTAAAGCCTAGAAGTCAATGGTACTTTAAGCATAAAGCGGAAGACCATGCAGAGCGGGTCAGATCGGCTTCCAAAAAGGTATGTATACTCGTTTTTTCTTTACAGGGATAGAGGGGTTAGTGTTAGATCCCCGGTGTCTATAGATGCAGTGATTTTAGATTTTGCATGGACTTCTACTTTAACAAAAGCTCTGCAAATGCTTTGTAAAGAATTTTCAAGTTGAAGCCTGTGTGAACTAGGCCTAAGAGACATGCTTCCTGGTCCCCTACCCAAAGCTGGCCATACACCTATAGATTATCTGCAGATTTTCTATGGTTAGATAGAAAAAGTGCAACAGATCTCTCCATGTTAGCTAAACAGTGTGGATGGAGGAATCTCCCACTTTTTCCATCTAACCATAGAAAATCTGCAGATAATCTATAGGTGTATGGCCAGCTTTAGTCTAGGTCTGCTTAGCAGAAAGTTTTGATCAATTTATTGTACACATGGCTGTATCAACTGCTGAGGAAGATATGGGGGGGGGGGGGGGGTAGTAATCAACAGCAGTTGCAATTGGGTTTATCTGAATATTCTGATAAATGATTATACTCCTATTTGTTTTTTTGGTTTTAACTACATGGCTGTTTTTTTTTTCTTTTACTTACTTTATCGGAATCTGATTTTTCATCATGAGAGTTAGAAGTCACATATAATCTAACAGTTTCTGCCCTGTTGATTGCTTGACCCAATACACTGTTTCCCAGCTTCTAAGTGTACACAACATCAAAAAAAGCAATGGAGTTGCTTGCTTATATTCTTTACCATGTGGCTCTGTTGTTTGATTCTGCTATGTAATCTTAGGAGCTGAGAGAGAGTTTGTGAGATCAGGCAACTGACAGGGCAACTACTGTCAGGCTCTGTGACCTCTGACTCTCAAGCTAAACAAAGCCGACTCAGCTAAAGCTTTCATAAGCACAGAATCACATTCATAATAACATAAAGTGGAATTCCAGGCTAGCTCAAAGTAGTTAGAATAGAATTTAGAAGGGGATTGGAGCATAGGCAATGGCCCGGGGTGGGAGCAGGTTTAAGCATAGTTAAGCAATGGCCTGGAATTCCACTTTAACATTTAGTATTTGGACTCCATAAAAATTCTAGTCATGACCAGTTGCCTTCACATAGAATGCAGAAATGGTTTAGTCGTTTTAAGTTCGGCAAGTTTTTATTTAAAATCAAGCTAAAGAACAACATTTGTGTTCTCACTTTCTGTGGATTTAAAAGGTGTCTTCAAAGCAAACAATAAATGTGTATCATACCGTAACAGGAATTGTGTATGCCACAGTGATTCCCTCTGGTAGATCGGGGACAGGTCCAGAAGCCTCCTTTAACTCTTCCTCAGAAACCTCAGACACTAGCTCAATCCCTAGAAGTCAGATCATAGTTCACTGTATTAGAAATTGTGGTTTCTGTTTAAAACAAGATTGCTGGCAGACCTGGTAAATTCATATACTAACAAAAGAGAGTTTTTATATTCAAAAATGTACACATCTTACAGATATCATACAAAAGAAAAGTGGAATAGTTACAAACTATCTTTCAGTAAATCATCTATCTTCACACTATTCAGAACATATTCCACGCGTCAGGTCAAAGCAACACTATCAGCTTTAGAAATCAAAATCAGCACTGGAGAATATGAGGAGTGTTGGATGTCTGTGCTCCTTCCTCCAACCCCTACACCACTGCTGAATCTTGTAGTGATGTAGAGTGTCAGAGGATGGAAAGCTGACAGTGTTGCTTTAGAGTGAACAGGTTCACTAAACGTCTTCCCTCCCCAACAGCACTTACCTTTCCTTCACTCTCCTGGCCTGTATGACGATGTAACTGCATTCTTACATGGGGGTCTGCAAGAGTCCCTAGCCCTAGGGTAAGCTTCAGGTGGCGTTTACAAATCCTTAAAATGGTTGTAAAGTGTACTTTAAATAAAATGAAATAATCAGGCTTACACTCACCTGCTCTGCACCGCCTCTTCTTGGCTACTTCTGCTGGCAATCTTCGCTCCTCCACTTCCGCATGTGCCCCCATAGTAAGCCACTATGGGGGCAAACGTGCAAGCGCGTTCCCTAGCCGGGATGTGTGTCCATAGACACACACACATAGCTCAGCTCAGGCCCACTCCCTCCCCACAGGATTTGACTGACAGTGTCCACGCAGCATACGAAAAAAAAACAAGGAGGTTGATAAAGCTGATTTACATACAAGGAAGTGTAGTTGAGGGGAGTTAAGTGAACTTGTTGCTTTTCCCTACACAGGAAAAGAACAGGTTCATTAATAAGGATAAGCTCAGGCATGTTCGCAACCGCACGTGCACAGCCCGTCAGGGAGTCAGCACTGCACGCCGCTAATCACAGGCAGTAAGACATTTTCCGATCTCTGTAGCCGCGGATCGGGAAAATGTCTCACTGCCTGCGATTAGCGCTGTGGAGTGCCGACTTCCTGGCGGGCTGTGCATGTGCGGTTGCGAACATGCCTGAGCTCATCCTTTTTCATTAACATAAATGTACATAACACTTGGTTTAGGTTATTACCCCAATTGTTTTCCTCATGTACAACAGGTTTTTCTTCTTCCACTACAACTTCAGGTTTAGGCTTCACAGCTTCTTTTAACTGGATAAAGAAAAAGTTTTACCAAACATTAGAGAAAAAAAACAAACAAATGCATATACACGAAAACAAGCAATGTAAAAGCAGTATTTTTTTTTTGTATACAGTAGCTATAATCAAACACACATACACACAAACACACAAACAAAAAAACACAGGCTTTGATAAGAATATTCAGTTATTTAAAAAAAACTAAACACAGGAAATGGTAATAAAAAGTCTCCAGTTTTGAAAAGGGGAGGGGGGGGGGGGGTGATGCTGCCAATTGGATTATAGTCCTAGTTTAATATATTAGACTTGTATATGAATGCAAAACCCATTTTGAGCAAAACAAAAGCACACTGACCGGCAGAAGCTTTTAGGCTGGCCACATATAGATTGGTTCAGCAGGGAATTTCAATCCATGTGTGGCCAATGCAGTTGAACAGAAGTAGATCTACAGAAACTTCTGTTTAACCACCCTGTTAGATAAAACTTCTTGATCGGCACTGCAGGCATTAGTCTGTAGTGCTGACCTGTGTATTCAGCTGCGGATTGCATTGTATTCTGGCAGCGGGGGAGCGGGCACCTCAAAAGGTTTGAAAGGGGGAATGTATGGCCAGTCTAAGATGGCTGGTCACTCAGATTAGATATTGTAAGATAATGGCTTCTTCTTTTGAACCTAGCAGGACTGTACTGTATGTCATGGAAAACACATATCTTTTTTTGAGATATTATGCTAAAATAATTTAAAGCATAACACATCAGCATGACTACATTTGAAAGCAACGCCATGAATATACACATTTAACTGACCGCTACAATATGCCTACCTTGAATTCTTCCTGCCGTTGCATACAGTATCTATCGCTGCAGGATGGGTTAGGCTTCATGGACATAGTTGGGAAGTAGTCCTGCATTGCATTGTATCCCAAGTAGAAGCTCACTGTGCCAAAGTTTAGGAGATACCTACAGAAAAAGAGCAGGCTACTGAGATCCAACAGACAAGAAATGTATCCACTACAACACTAAATGGCCGAGTATCACCCCTTACTAAATTAGCTTTTTAGGTGTAAAGAAAAATAATGTGACTCCTTTAGCATACCTTGGAGGCAGCCCTTTCCAGGGGCCTAGACTCTGCCTTGGCAAGGCAGCTAATCGCAGTCATTCTGATCTGTACGAGACCAGCAAAAAGTCAAAGGTGCACATGGGCAGGGCAGATATAAATCAATGATTTAAAAAAAAAATAATAAATAAATAAATGGATTTTTTTCTTTTAAATCAGACTGATTTTTATCAAATCTAATTCTAATAAAATGCTTTTGGAGTAAAAATCTATCTAAAGATAGTTTTCTATTTAAGATACATTAATAATTTAGTTTATTCAGTATGAAATGGAGCTTAGTTATGTAGCATGAGGCTGTATATTCTGCAATATTTACATTTTTGGTAAACTCATTCAATGAATCTAAGCTCTGTAAAGCTGAGATAACATGCACTGCATTGATGCATTCACACAATTTCACAGTAACCATGAGATAAAACAAAGTTCAGGAATCTTCCTTTATGCCACTGTTTTGCAAATCTATGTACATTACAAACTGTATGATTGAATCGGTTCTGATATCGCTGTTTTACTAACCTGACAACTTATTATTCTAAATAGAAAAACTTAAATTTGGTTTCAAATATTAAAAGATGCTAACTACCAGCAAGAATGAGTCCTTACAATTAAAGAGCACCTGTCATTTCAGATCCATTATGGCAGCGCCTGTTAGCGGGCATCCACTCACCTGCTGCCACCACGTCCCTCATCCTGTTGTGTCACTGCCACACGACCAGCCGTCCCATTAAAGTGAATGAGACTGTTGGGTCAGAGAACCCGCTGCTGGACAGAGTTGACAGTTGCTCTTTAAAAATTATTATTTAAAATCGAGTTGACTTAAATCAAGCCTTTTTACTAGCAATTTCCAACGACTTGATTTAAAATCAAATCCACCCTGCAGGGCAGTAAAGAAAACAATATGAACAGGGTCCCCAACACACTTTCAAGCTAGACCTGCAGTTAGTAAATTACTTTTACTAGTGGATCACTATTACTGGTGAACATGGATTCTTTGATAATTTTATTTTTTTATTCTATCGATGTACAATTTGATTAAAGCGATCAAATCTGCAAACAATTGAACAGTCATAACTTTCCTTTTGATTGATTCAGTTTCAGTCCAAAATTGAATCTAAGTCGATCAGTCAGGGCAGAATATTAATAAATCATTTTGTATCAGTCAGCAGTAGTGGGATTCTTTGTTCAAGAATACATTAGTATTTAGATTAATTGTATTACAAGATTACATGGTGGAAACAGAGATGGAATCAATTTAAAATGGTAAGTTACGACTATCTCTTAAAACGGAATATCTCTCTCTCTCTCTCTGAAATCCTTGCTTAGGCAAGGATGGTGTCTCTTGCCCTGCCCCATCTTGGGAAGAAGCCACACATATCCTCTTTAACTATCGATTGTAATCAACTTCTCCACGGGTGGTACACTGATTCATGTCTGTGAATGTCAGAGTTTTACAATGCCTCATGGGATGTGTAGTTCCACAACAGCTGGAGGGCCGTAGTGTGAAGATTCCTTCTCTACGGTCTCTGCTAAAAAATATATATTATAAATGTTTGGGGGTTCTAAGTAATTTTCTAGCAAAAAAAAGGAAAATTTATTATCAAATACTTACCGTAATTTTCCTTTCCTGATGGACTCCATGGCAGCCTACGTGTGGGTTAACCCCGCCTCCTCTCCAATGCTATAGGACCCCATTCCCATAAAAGAGTACTCACCACTAGCTACTGCGTTCCGTAACTAGCCTACTCTATGACCAATGGGTGGGAACTCCGTCTGCCATGGAGTCCATCAGGAAAGGAAAATTACGGTAAGTATTTGATAATAAATTTTCCTTTTTCCTGACAGACTCCATGGCAGCCTACGTGTGGGAAATAACTAGCCGACCACACGGGTGGGTATGTTGAGTCAAACCAAAAATTTTAATTTGCCCTATCAACCGATAGGATTCTCAAAGCAAAGTTTACAGAGGACAATGAAGCAGGCTCAATACAATAGTGAGACATGAAAGTATTGATAGAGGCCCACGAGGCCGCCTTGCATATGGTGTCCGGGGCCACGTGTCGAGCTGCCGCCCATGAAGCCGCCATTCCCCTGGTGGAGTGAGCTGTCACCGCCTGTGGAGGAGCCAAGCCCTTCGCCCTGTATGCTTGTTGAATAGTCTGAACAATCCAAGTAGCGAGTGTCCTAATCGAAGCTTTTTTCCCTTTATTGCTTCCTGAGTGTAAAATAAATAAATGGTCAGAACGTCTGAAGGGAAAAGTTATTCTCAGGTATTCTTTAATTGCTTCCCCTACATCCAGAGGATGAATTTCGGAAGATCCTGGAGACTTAAACGTGGGAAGGACTATTTCTTGATTATCATGGAACACTGAGGACACCTTTGGATTTAAACCCAGCATAGGGACGAGTACTACCCGGTCCGGGAAGAACGTCAGGAAGGGTTCCTCACAACCCAGAGAGCCAATCTCAGAGACCCTTTTTGCCGATGTGACGGCTACTAAAAAGACCACCTTTGCCGAGAAGTCCTTAATAGAGAGCGGGGAAGGCCCGCTAGTACTGAGTCCCGAGATTGAATCCAGAACTAGTGGCAGATCCCATTTGGGGAACCTGGATTTTCTTTGGGGCTTAAGCCTTGAAGCGCCATGAAAGAATTGCCGGATTAACGGATTATTTGCCCAAGAGGACCCTGAGAAGGCAGACAGTGCAGATACCTGGACTCTAAGCGAGCTGATGGATAATGGTAGGTCTAAACCTGTTTGAAGGAAGCTGAGGACGTCTTGCACCTCCGGGTGTCTACAAGACCTGCCGTTAGAAGAGCAGAAATCCACAAACTTGGACCAGATCCTACTGTAGACTTTATTCGTGCTAGGTCTTCTTGAGCTCATAAGAGTTGAGATCACTGAGGGAGCGCAACCAAGCGAGATTAGCCTCTCCCTCTCAAGAACCAGACCATCAGTCTCAGTACTGCCGGACATGGGTGCAGAACTGACCCCTGAGAAAGAAGGTCCGGCCTGAGAGGGAGAGGCACCGGGTCCCTGAAGCTGAGCTGGACAAGGAGAGGGAACCATGGCCTGTTCGGCCAGTATGGAGCTATCATCAACACTTCGGCTGTTTCCGAACTGAGCCTCTGCAGGAACCTCAGGATGACTGGAAGCGGTGGAAAGGCATAGGCCTTGTTGAATCTCCAGAGATCCGTCAGTGCGTCCGACCCGAGAGCCTGGCTGCAATGACCTCTGGCATAATATTTCTTCAACTTGCAGTTGTGGCGTGAGGCGAATAGATCTACCTCGGGTTCGATCCCCAGTGATGAGACCCATCTGAATGTCTCCATATTCAGGGACCACTCGTTGTTGTCCAGCTTGGTGCGAGAAAGGAAGTCTGCTTGGGTATTTTGGACCCCTGGGACAAACACTGCCGAGATATTGCATAGGTTCTTCTGTGCCCAGGAAAGGATGGGCTCGACTTCCCGAAGGAGATTGAGGCTCCGGGTACCCCCCTGCCTCTTCACATAGGCGACTGCCGTTGTGTTGTCCATTCTTAGCAATACTGAGTTCCCTTTCAGTAGGTGAGAGAAGGACTGCAGTGCACACCAGGCCGCTCTGAGCTCTAGGACGTTTGAACCCGGGACTAGCAGGCATGGATCCCATTTGCCCTGTGCATGGTTCGAACCGCAGAGGGCTCCCCAGCCCGTCCCGCTGGCATCGGTCGTAACCGTGATCCAGGCGATGGGAGCAATGGAATGACATGTCAGTAAGTTCTTGCGTTGGAGCCACCAGAAGAGGCTGTTTCTCATTGATGATGTCACCCGGATGACCTGATTCTTGTCCCCTGTTTCCCATTGCTGCAGGAACCCTGACTGGAAGGGACGTAATCTCCACAAGGCCCATTTGACCATGGGAGTCGTGGAGACCATCGTGCCGATGATTATTAGACACTGAGAGGCCTTCAGGTGTGAGGTATGTAGAGCCCGAGCAATTCTGTCCCGGACCACCGGAACTTTCTGTAGTGGAAGAGAAATAGTGCTCCTTACGGTGTCGAACTGTGCTCCCAGATATATTAGGCGTTGAGTCGGAATTAGGTGGCTCTTTGCAAGATTCAGAAGCCACCCGAAGCTGGATAGAGCGGAGATCACCTGCTCCCGGTGGGCCAGTAGCTGATCCCTGCTTTGAGATAGAACCAGGAGGTCGTCGAGGTAGTGGTAGAGCCGCACCCCCTTTAACCTTATGAGGGCCACCGTGGCTAAGAGGATCTTTGAGAAGACCCGGAGGGAGGTTGTCAACCCGAAGGGGAGGCAAATAAACTGCAGATGCTCCTGCCCTACTTGGAAACGTAGGTACTTGTGAAGCCGCTCCTCTACTGGGACGTGGAAGTAGGCGTCCTTCAAATCGATGGAAATCATCCAATCGTTTGGCTGAATGGCTTGCTGAATGGTCGACAGAGATTCCATCTTGAACTTTCCTTGCTCTATAAACTCGTTCAGGTAGGTCAGGTCTATGACCGGGCGCCAAGAGCCACTCTTTTTTCGAACTAAGAAAAGGGGAGAATATACCCCCTGAAACCATTCGTCCCTGGGGACATGTACAACTGCTCCTTGAGACTTCAGAAGGTCCACATAGGACAGAAGAGCTTTCCTTTGATCTTCCGACCGGGGAAGAAGAGTGGAGACAAATCTGGGGGGAGGAATATCGGAAAAGGTCCATCTGTGACCTGTTGAAACTGTTCTTATCACCCAAAAGTCCGAGATCGAGGCCACCCAGACGTGCCGGAAGAGGCTTAGCCGTGCCCCTACCCGACCCGCCTGGGCGGGCGTAATCTCAAAAGGACTTTGCCTGCTCACGACCACTGGATGTCTGGCCTTTAGCGGACTTGCGAAAGGAAGCTTGACCTCTGCTCCAGTTCTTCCTGAAGTCCCTGCCGGGCTTGTAAGAGCGAGCTTCCCTGGAGCGCTCTGGGGAACGTCTTCTAAACTGAGGTTTCTTCCGCCCAAGAAGGCGTCTGTCCTGGGGAAGGAAGCCCGACTTGCCACCCGTAGCACGTGATATGGCATCATCCAGTTTATTGCCAAACAGTGAGGATCCCTCGAAGGGAATTTTACACCAGGCCTGTTTGGAAATAGGGTCAGCAAGCCAAGGACGTAACCATAATGCCCGTTTGGCCGTGACTGACGATAGCATAACTCGCGCCAACAGGCGTATCAAATCAATGGATGCCTCCCCCAAGAAGACTGCCGCTAGCTTTAATTCTGCGGCCGCTGAACTTCCCGCCAATTCTTCCGAAATTCCCTTAAGGAAGGAATCCACATTCTCCGCCCAAGCCTCCATGGCTTTTGACATGGCTGCCAGAGCAAACGCTGGTTTACAGGCCGTGCCTGCCAACCCATAGATTCTCTTCAGATCCTGGTCAATCCTTCTCTCGAGACCATCCTTGAAGGATACCGTATCCTCCAGGGGAAGAGTGACATGTTTAGCCACCCGCATCAGGGCAGCGTCTACAAGGGGAGCATTCTCTAGGTATTTAACCTCTTCTGACTTGAAGGGGTACAATCTGGAGGTTTTGTTAACCATAGAGGATTTCCTATCCGTTTTGCTCCATTCCTCATCTATAATATCTTTCAGCTCTGAAAGGAGCGGAAAGTTTGAACGTTCTTTTCCGAGGTGTTTGAAGAATTTCTTCTGCTTGGCCGGGGGAGTAGCGGGATCCTCCCATTTAAGGGCCTCTTTGATTGCTTTAATTAAAGGTGACACCATGTTGAAGTCAAAGCCTCCGATTTCCTCTTCCTCCCGAAGATCATCATCTGAGGAATCAAGAGAGGCCGCATAAGGCTGGGACGTGCCCGGGTCTTCACGGACCTCATCAGCCGGGGGGCCAGACAGCACCGTAGACTGGCTCAGCGTGTGGGGTGAATCCAACTCTTTCAGGGATTGCTGTACCACACGTTTAACTAGAGATTCCAAATGCTGGGTCTCTGTTTCCTTTTCCCTGACCGCCCGGGCATAGCACCGGTCACATAGTGATTTGCCCTCCGGAACTCTTGTTCCACATCCCCAGCAGGCTCTACGATCAGAGCGGCTGTCATGGCGGTGGGAGCGGTGTCTGGAGGAGGAATGAGATCGTCTCCTCTGGTGGTGGTCTCCAGAAGCAGAGTCTCATCTGGATTTTGAAGGAGACTGGCGTTGTGGCCTGGCAAGGTCTTTAACATTCTGGACCGGAATCTGAGGGTCCGATCTAGAAGGGCTGGAAAAAAGCACAATAGGGAAGGGAAAATGATGGGACCGTCATCAGAAAACGCATATACCATGCGACTGACCTTCCACCCCTCCCCTCTTAAGCACATACCTTGTGCGAGAGGGCTGGCCACTTAAAGGCGGTGAACTATCCATAATTTGCTTCTTCTATAAGAAGTGCGATACAATGCAGCTGGTCTGCAAAAAAGAGAGAAAAAATGGCCTAGATGGGCCGACAAACCAGTAAGAAGGAGTCCGTTGCCCCTAAAGAGTCACAACATCTCATCATATATCAAGGAGAAAATTTATTTATATATATTATATATATATATATTTTTTTTTTTAATTTAATTTTATATTATTACCCTTTTTTTTTTTTTTTTTTTTTTTTTAAACTTTGAATATAAAATATATATATTTTTTGTTTGTTTTTTTTTTT
Organism: Lithobates clamitans; assembly: GCA_037952925.1. Lineage (NCBI taxonomy): Eukaryota > Metazoa > Chordata > Amphibia > Anura > Ranidae > Lithobates > Lithobates clamitans. The sequence continues at coordinate 11,644,202 of JBBGZY010000637.1, forward strand.
TTTATACAAGTATATGCATTTCTACATTTCCACGCACAAAGTATACCAAAGTGCTCAAAAACACTCACCTAAAGTTGACCAGTGCTGGGCATGGGGAAGACCGCTGCACTCCCGTTCACTGCGAGGGAAATCCCATTGTGAGGGAGTCTCAGAGCGGCATTTAAAGCTCCCCGCCCGTGACGTCACCGCCCATGACGCGCCTGCGCCATGGGTCAGCGATCGTACCGCGCACGCGCGGTTCCAGGGCATTATGCCGTACTGCGCATGCGCGAGCCAAGCCTCGGTCTCGAGGAGGCTATTGCGCATGCGCGAACAGCGAGAACGCCGTACCCGGAAGTAGTGAGGCAGGCTGGAACGCACCAGCGCTCCAGCCGCCATGAGGGGCGGAAAAGGACCCAAAACGACCGGTCTCGCTGATATAGAGACCGGAGATACCTGGGGAAAGACAGGATACATAGAAAACACTGCCATGGAGACAAACATGCTTCCGACCTTGCCAGCCGTTTGGTACGTCCAGAAGTTTTCAGCATACAGAGGCAACCATCCCTCCACCACAAGGGGAAAATCTTCAGCCTCAAACGCTACTCGCCCGCCCGTGGCTGGGCCCTGAGCTGCACCGCAAGAGGTATGCCATAATCCTGGATCCGTCCGACCGGACGTGAACAACTTGAATAGGTCCATTGGAGGAGGACAAAAAAGGAACGCAGTAGCTAGTGGTGAGTACTCTTTTATGGGAATGGGGTCCTATAGCATTGGAGAGGAGGCGGGGTTAACCCACACGTAGGCTGCCATGGAGTCTGTCAGGAAATACAGATTTTTACTTATAAACAAAAAGTGCCAGAAAAGGCATGCCTTGTGCATCAAAACGCTCATTAATGTGCATGTGCTTTTCAACAGTTGTGCGTTACCGCTCCTTGTGCCAATGCAAACCTGTAAATGGTCCGACTCACTGAAAACAAAAGTCACTTGGCGACTGATATGCTATCAGTCATTAGGCACGGTGGTTTAATTGGTTGTATTGGAATACAAAGCTCCATCTAGAATCTAAAAATCTGAAAGGCCTCCATTAACCACTTCAGCCCCAGAAGGATTTACCCCCTTCCTGACCAGAGAACTTTTTACAATTTGGCACTGCGTCGCTTTAACTGCTAATTGCAGTCATGCAATGCTGAACCCAAACAAAATTGGCGTCCTTTCTTCCCCACAAATAGAGCTTTCTTTTGGTGCTATTTGATCACCTCTGCGGTTTTTATTTTTTGCGCTATACACAAAAAAAAAAAAAAAAGTGAAAAATTTTGAAAAACAAAACAAAAAACACAATATTTTTTACATTTTGCTCACGCAGATATACGTCGGCAAAGGGGGGGAGGGGGGACAGGCATATTAACATACCTGTACGTTGCCCTTTAACCACTTTAAGACCAGCCTCGTTTTGGATTTTAGGTGTTTACAAGTTTAAAACAGGTTTTTTTGCTAGAAAATTACTTAGAACCCCCAAACATTATATATTGTTTTTTTTCTAACATCCTAGAGAATACAATAGCGGTCATTGCAATACTTTTTTTTGCACCGTATTTGCGCAGCGGTCTTCTAAGCGCACTTTTTTTGGAAAAAATTCACTTTTTTGAAAAAAAAAATAAGACAACAGTAAAGTTAGCCCAATTTTTTTTTATATTGTGAAATATAATGTTACGCCAAGTAAATTGATACCCATCATGTCACGCTTCAAAATTGCGCCCGCTCGTGGAATAGCGTCAAACTTTTACCCTTAAAAATCTCCATAGGCGACATTTAAAAAATTCTACAGATTGCATGTTTTGCGTTACAGAGGAGGTCTAGGGCTAGAATTATTGCTCTCACTCTACCGGTCGCGGCGATACCTCACATGTGTGGTTTGACCACCGTTTTCATATGCGGGCGCTACTCACGTATGCGTTCGCTTCTGCGCGCGAGCTCGTCGGGACAGGGCGCTTTAAAAAAAAATTTTTTTTTTTTTATTATTTATTTTATTTTATTTTATTTATTTTTTCACTGTTTTTAAAAAAAAAAAAATTTGGATCACTTTTATTCCTATTACAAGGAATGTAAACATCCCTTGTAATAGAAAAAAGCATGACAGGTCCTCTTAAATATGAGATCTGGGGTCAAAAAGTCCTCAGATCTCATATTTAGACTAAAATGCAAGAAAAAAAAAAAAAAAAAAAAAAAAAAAGTCGTTTAAAAAAAAATGACACTAAAAATTTTGTGCCTTTAAGAGAGTGGGCGGAGCCGTCGTAATGACGTCGCTCCGGCCGTCACATGGTATAGAGACGGGTGGGCGCCATCTTGGCCTCACTCATCTCTATACCGAAGCACTGACAGGACCCGATCTCCTCCGCCGCTACCGACGGCTCCGGTAAGCGGCGGAGGGTGCGGGAGAGCGGCGGGAGGGGGGGTGGCACCTCTCCTGCCGCCGATAACGGTGATCTCGCGGCGAACCCGCCGCAGAGACCACCGTTATCGTGTACGGAACCGCCCGCTGAAAAGATGGATATCTCGGTTGTGGCAGCAGCTGCTGCCGTTACCGAGATATCCATCTTTAAAAAAATGACGTATATATACAGTGGGCGGTCCGGAAGTGGTTAAGAAACAGTTTGCGGGCTCTGTGAGTGTGATTGTGGGTCCCGTGGACTCGATGTCCACGGGGATACCTGGGATCGTCTCACGGAGAGGAAGAACAGGGAAATGCTGATGTAAACAAGCATTTCCCCGTTCTGCCTAGGGACACTGTCACTGATCACAGCTCCCTGTAATCGGGAGCGGTGATCAGTGTCGTGTCACACATAGCGCCCCCCACAGTTAGAGTCACTCCCTATGACACACTTAACCTATACAGTGCCACCTAGTGGTTAACCCCTTCGCTGCCAGTCACATTTACACGGTAATCAATGCAGTGCCGAATCGCAAAAAGTGCTCTGGTCTTTTGCCAGCAAAATGGTCCAGGGCTTAAGTGGTTAAAAAACAAATTTCTTCATCAGTTTAGGCCAATATATATTCTTGTACATATTTTTTGGCAAAAAAAAATATATATATATAAAAAAAAATCGCAATAAGCATATATTGATCGGTTTGCGCAAAAGTTATAGTGTATGCAAACAATTGCGCGGTCATGTTACACTGCACCCTAATGAAATTTTTATCATTTTTTCCCCCAAATAGAGCTTTCTTTTGGTGGTATTTGATCATCACCTCTGCGGTTTTTATTTATTGCGCTATAAACAAAAAAAAGAGGGACAAGTTTAACAAAAACACAATATTTTTTACTTTTTGCAATAATAAATATCCATATTTTTAAAAAAAAAAAAACAAAACATTTTTTTTCCTCAATTTAGGCCGATACGTATTCTACATATTTTTGGTAAAAAAAAAAAAAATCGCAATAAGCGTATATTGATTGGTTTGCGCAAAAGTTATAGTGTCTCCAAATAGGGGATAGATTTATAGCATTTTCATTTATTTTTTTACTAGTAATGGCGGCGATCTGCGATTTTTATTGTGTCTGCGATATTGCGGCGGACATATCGGACACTTTTGACACATTTTTGAGACCATTCACATTTATATAGCGATCCGTGCTATAAAAATGCATTAATTACTGTTTAAATGTGACTGGCAGGGGAGGGGTTAACACTAGGGGGTGATCGAGGAGTTAATGTGTGTCCTAGGGAGGTGATTCTAACTGTGGGGGGAGGAGACTGACTGGGGGAGGTGACCGATCGGTGTCCCTATGTACAAGGGACACACATCTCCTCTCCTCTCTGACAGGATGTGGATCTGTGTGTTTACACACACAGATCCATGGTCCTGCTCAGTTGCTGGGCAATCGCTGGTGCCCGGCGGACATTGCGGCCGCCGGGCACGCGCATCGGGTCCCCAGTGACGCGGCGGGCACGCGTGCGTCCCCTAGTGGCTCGGGAAGGCGGTCACGTCATATGATGTCCGCCCAGAAGGAGAGCTGCCTCGTCCCGCAGTCATATGACAGTGGGCGGGCACCTAGTAGTTAAAGGAACCCCGTACCTGTACGGGGTTTCGCGCAGGGGAGCCATTCTGCCCCCGTAACTAGACTTCGGAAACCGGTTAAAAAAGTGTTACTAAACCCAGGACCCTTTCACTATTTCTCGTCTCCCACAGTACACAGAACATGAAAATGCAATTATTTTAGTAAATATAAACTGCTAAATACCATTTCTCATCAGCAGTATATAGCAGTCTTGTGATTTTTACCAGTGTCTGGTTAAAGCTAGTAGGAGAAGTTTGCATTCTACTCCGACTGTCCTATGAGGCTGCATGACCCCTGACCCTCTGTCTGGACAGTGGTGATTGGCCCTGTGCCGATTACATGCACCTTCCCAAGAGAGAGAAAAAAAAAAAAGCTCTCTAGCAATACACACCAAACTGAGCATGTGTGACTCCAAAGGCTCTGTCTTATCAGGAGATAGTGGAACAAGGGAAGGATCAGAGAAGAGAGGATCAATCAGCCCTTACACAACTGGAGGATTAACTCCTTAGGTTCCACAGTATAACAAGCATGCTTTACTGCATATACAGACTGATTTTACTGTTGTGGATTTAGTAACACTTTAAGTTAGTAACACTTAACCTCACAGATGCTAAAAAGGGTGCTAGCTCAGTCATGGAAGACATCAATCTTTTTTGCAGAAGTTCTCCTCTAGTTACGTTTTATAAAAATCTTACAGAAAAATAAGATACTATGGCTATATTCCAAAGAGTATGGACCCCATGGATTGAGAATTGCATGACTCTTTGTTCTACTGAGTAAGCTCTATTGCAAGACCACCTATCATGCTTAGATAAGCATGCTGAAACAGACCATAAGAATTGCTCTCTTTCTGGGGGAAAAAAAAAAAAAAAAAAAAAAAGAACTAACTGACCCACTGTGTACACTCCCTTATTTCCCCCCATTCTTTTTTCCTTTCTATTCTTCCTCCTCTACTTGGCCTCCTTCGCAGTATGGAATGCCTGACCTTTATTAATTGTTTTTATTGTGTACTGCGACAAAGTACCCCATTGTTAGTGGGTCCTACACTATCCATAGATTGGGAGATCCTGCTTCTCTGGACCATGAGAGAAATGGGGTACTTTGTCGCAGTAAGTGGGCTTAAGCACCATATAGCAATATGGTGAGACCAAATCCCCATATTTTTTGATAATGTTTTTTGAAAATGTCTAGGCGTTTTAAATTAGCCTTGCTAGAGGTAAATGTCTTTTTTTCCCATGTGTGCGCTGCAATATTTTGTTCTTTCATTCATAAAGCTAACGCGAATCAGTAAATACTGCATTTTTGACACTAGATGGAGCTTATGATCATAGGAAATAAATACATGTTTACCAAGAACAACAGCAAAACTATTCAAAAAGGTAAACACTGAGATTAGAACTAAAAAAAATATATATATACACGTGCTCACTAAGAGTAATTTCTTTTTAAAATCTGATCTAACATCTAGGGGACCTTTCTTGGTTGCTGTGTAAGTGAAGCTGTATGATAAAAAGTTATGTCCAGTTTTATGAAATGACTTACTTGAGAACATTCTGCACAAGTATTCCAGCTACAACTCCCATTGTGGTAGGCAGACTGGCCGCACACACACCGGCACGCTTCAAAGTCTTTTCATCAATGTTTGCTGCAACCACTAATGGAGGTGCGCACTAAGGAAGAGAATAGATCAGGATTTACCAAAATTATACAATTTATAGTAGACTGAGCACAAAACCTGCAGAATAATATTAATTACCACCATGTGATCTGTTTTGGTACAATCTTTCGGGGTATGTCCCCTTCTTCAAGGTCCAAGCAGTACTGATTCACAAAAGTTTTAGCAGAAGGTAAAATGTTAAAACAAAACAAAAAAAAAAACAATTTTCTCTGTCACAATTGCACTAATACGGCTTCAATAACCTCAGGTACAATCTTTGGAATATTAAAAAAAATAAAAACAATCTACTGGAAACAATACATATTTTTCTCACTGTATCATAAACTTCATGAAAAAATTCTACATAAAAAAAAGGACCTGATATGAGGAGCTGACACTTTATTTGGAACTAAACCATCTCAGTTTAACCATTTCTCAATTTAACCATTTCTCAAAACAGTTACATACAAAGCATGCTATGAATGATAACGGTCACAGGTGCTCTTAACCAAACTGTCAAGCCATCAAATGTCTGGTGTCACAACTGATCACAAGTGCAGCACCATGGCAAGTGCAGAACAAACAGAGGCTAAGATGGTAGCTTCCTTGGGTGTAAACAATAGGAGGGTTTAGTTTCATTTTAATGACCTGCCTGATGTCAGAAATCTATGCTCAATCCCTAGGACTAATTTGACAGTTTGACATCAGGTCTGAGAACTAGGAACACACACTGTTGCCTTTCTAAGTTCTCTCCTGCCAGATTATGGTTCTCTTTTCCTGATATGCAGCAAAAGCTATGATGTATTGTAGAATTAAAATTTGATTTTCAAGAAAAAAAAAAAAATGTCTGAGCAGACATTTAATATACAGTAGTGTAAATGACCGTTATTGAGGTTTTATAATAAAACTTTGTGTACATAACAGGAAAGATGCTTTCATGATAGCTTTATCCAAAGATGAGGAATGAAAAAAAAAAAAGCAGATGAAAGAGGAAAAGACTGGAGGAAAATAAAGATGGAGGGTAACATGAAGGGTTGATGGCAATCAAAATACATGTTATCCATTAATATGTGATGAGAGCAAATGTGAGATAAAAAAGGGTCATAATGAGACATATTCCCCCTCCACAGTGAAGAGCGGATAATATTCATTAATATCAACCCCTAATGCCCCGTACACACGGTCGGATTTTCCGACAGAAAATGTGTTATAGGACCTTGTTGTCGGAAATTCCGACCGTGTGTAGGCTCCATCACACATTTTCCATTGAGTTTTCCGACACACAAAGTTTGAGAGCAGGCTATAAAATCTTCCGACAACAAAATCCGTTGTCGGAATTTCCGATCGTGTGTACACAAATCCGACGCACAAAGTGCCACGCATGCTCACAATAAATAAAGAGATGAAAGCTATTGGCTACTGCCCCGTTTATAGTCCCAACGTACGTGTTTTACGTCACCGCGTTCAGAACGATCGGATTTTCCGACAACTTTGTGTGACCGTGTGTATGCAAGACAAGTTTGAGCCAACATCCGTCGGAAAAAATCCTAGGATTTTGTTGTCGGAATGTCCGATCAATGTCCGACTGTGTGTACGGGGCATTAGAAGAGAGAAATGTATTCTTATGCTGAATTCCATTCATTAAACATAATAGGAAATACGTGCCACTTACTGCAAAACAGGCCGTTTCCCCGGGTTTAATAAGCTGGATGTGTCCGGACACCGCATTTTCACTGACTCCAGATTCCATCCAGATCTGTCCCAGTTCATTGCATGCCTTCATGAAAGAAAAGGTCACAATCCATTGTATTACAACTTACACTTTTGTGTCTGTGCTCTGCAGGTGATGAATAAATGTAAAATGCAGCTGCAGTGTGTACTATGTAATGTCCTTAGTTTTGCTATTTATATAGGATATTACAGTAGTAAAATGCATTGATGCATACACCAATATAAAGCAGCAGATGCATTTCAAAATATTTGTCTATTTATGAGAACAGAAGTAGATCTTACAGTGTTAATTGCCATACGTGCTTCAAAGTTGTCCACACAACTCAATACAAGGTCTACTGGTTCCCCTTCTTTTAATCCACCTTTGCTAATTAAAAAAAAAAAAAAAAAAAGAAAGAAAAAAAAGGAAGAAGAAGAAGAAGTTTAAACATTTTTCTTGTGTATTAAAATTAAATATCAACAGTAAAGCCCCATTTGTTTGTAGCTAAAGTAGCTTGTGCAGTTTTTTTGGGCAATAAGCCTCACATTTTTTTTTTTGCGTGTTGTCACACCACTGCTACCCACTTTTGGGATGCCAATAAGAAATAATGGCACCGCAAATGCAATACAGAGTTTGGTGCATTTTCCACAAATTTCTGGAAACACATGCATAAAACGCACATTTCTGCGTGCGTTCCTGGAATGCAAATGTGTGAACGGGGCCTAATCTGTCAGTGCACATAACTTATATCTCTAGTTTCTACATACTATTACAGCCAGCTATTAAAAGGTCAAAATGCAACAGTAAAAACAACTTTCTAAGGCTTCATGTACACTGCTGCTGGTACTTCTAGGAGCAGTTGGAGGTTTTTTTTTTTCCAGCTGCCCCTGAACTCTCCACTATGTTATCTTATCAGTACATGTACACAGGGTTGTTTATAGTCATTTCTAGGCAGTTGAGTTTAGAAGCATTTTAAGTGTTCAGGACAGATGTTAAGAGGCATTTGAAACGCCAAATGAATATAACAGCTTGTACATGCAGTAACTCACGTTTAGCCGCATTTTGTTTACAGGCGTTTTTAATGGAGATACATTTTTGACTATTTGAGAAAAAGAAACGCCTCTAAAATGCAAGCGTGGCATTTAAATGTTGGTTACTATCCGTCAAGTTAAATCGTTCAGGAGAGGTTTTAAAACATCCTGCGTGCATTAGGCCTAAAAAGGGGAAAAAAAACTGCACTTAAAAATTTTGATAGATAAATAAAACTAAATATAAAAGAAAAATCCAAAACAGTGACATAATCCGCAACTCCATTGTGTGATATAGGCAAACATACAGTGTAAACAAACATATATGGAAACAGTCGCGCTAACAATTGACACTTATTTTTGTAGCAAACACCGTGAAATTATATTGTGTGAAAAAATTCCAGGTATAAAGTCAAAAGAGAGAGAAGGGTGAAAACCTCTCTGTGTATGACTCAAGATATAAAAATATGAGAATATTGTTAGAATTAAATCCTCTCCATATGTGACAAGTTGAGAAATCATACAGACAACATCCAACCCCATGTGTAAAAGTCCACAGAAGACACCGCCACCTTAAATGGAAAAAATGCCTGTTTACCAACTATATTGGACTTTACTCAAAAAGGTCAATGGCGTTCTCGGTGGAATACCCTGCCAGGATATTTCAAAGGTGTTTCTACGAGGTTTCTAACATTATGCGTTAAAAACCTGCTTATGCTTTTATTTGCAAATGTGTGCATACTAAACATGTTTTAAATGCAAACTGTTAGGACAATTCGGTTGGTTTCAGGCTGGTTGGCATGATAACATGGAGAATATAGTCGGATGACTTCCATTGTGGTCCAAAGGAACCCCATAGGAACATCTTTAAAAGGCCCTGGCAGGGTATTCAGCCAAAAGCGCTATTTGAATTTGAATAAAGGTCCAATATAGTTGGTAAACAGGCATTTTTTCCATTTAAGGTGGCGGTGTCTTCTGTGGACTTTTGCACATGGGGATGCTGTCTGTATGATTTCTCAACTTGAATCACATATGGAGAGGATTTTATTCTAACAATATTCTCATTTTTATATCTTGAGTCATACACGGAGAGGTTTTCACCCTTATATCTCTTTGGACTTTATACCTGGAATTTTTTCACATGATATATATCACTTTTTCACTGTGTTTGCTACAAAAAATAAGTGTCAATTGTTAACAGTAAAAACTAGACTGGGTGAAAGCTCACAACAGAATTGGGAAGCAGTAATCATTATAAAACAGAAATCATATAGGATCTGGCTTAAAGTGAATGTAAAGTCTCATTTAAAAAAAAAAAGTAACAAACATGTTATACTTACCTGCTCTGTGCAGTGGGTTTGCACAGAGCAGCCTGGATCCTCCTTTTCTGGGGTCCCTCTTCGCTGCTCCTAGACCCTCAGGATCAGCCTTTTAATAGTTCCTTTTCCATTTATTTTTCCAGCCCCTCCCTCCTGTCAAATGCCCCCAACAGCAAGCAGGTTGCTATAGGGGCACCCGAGCTGAGCTGCAGCTCCGCATGTCCATGCAGACACGGAGCTGCAGAGGAAGAGTCCCAAGCGGCTGAGGGATTGGTGGACATCGCTGAATAGAGATGGGGCTCAGGTAAGCATTAGGGAGGCTAAGAGCGGCTGCTGCACACAGAAGGCTTTTTATATAAAAAAAAAAAAAAAAAACCTTCTGACTTTACAACCCCTTTAAACATATTAACCCACAGTCACCGTTTTTTTTTAATGGAACAATACCATTTCATGGTATGTGAACACAAGCTGCCTATCAATGATAGAAGGGTACTGTAAAATATGTTTGACATTTCAGGAACAAAAATGTAATCGATTACAGCTTACCTTTCCTTAGATGTGGTGGCTGCATTAACAGGCAAGTACAGAAAAATACTTATAAATACTGCCAGAAACCCAGTGTAATTGTAACTTCCTGTGCATTGAACTAAATATCAATGTGATCAGTCTTAACTGCTATCACATGTGAACAACAGAACAGCTCCCCTGAGACATGATGTGAGGAGGAGGTGTTTGTAGTTCCCCTCAAGACATTAGCCAGGGGTGAAAAACATAAAACAGGAAGTGCAAGATCACCTGGTGATAATAAAGGAAGAAAGACCTAAAAAAAGAAAAACTAGTGGGAGGCACCTCATCTCCGCACTGCTAAGCTGCTATATATTCCATGTGTGTTCTTGAATTTAGATACTTTAAATGCTTTGAGTCTATAGCAACTGCATATACTGTATAGAGTTATTCCCAAATTGTGTAGATGTTTCTTATAGAATATTTTTGCTTATGCCTCCTGGATAAGTCTAATAAATCTGTATTTGAATCACAAGAAATAAGTTCTTATTACTCTTTTTTCCCCCAATGTATAAAACAGTGCCATGCACATATCTATGTGAATTAGCAACTGTTCATCTTTTTGATTTTTTTTATATAAAATTGTTAAACATCTCTGAGGAGTTACATAAATCCAGTTTAATTTAATGAACATTCAGTAAGAGAGCAGAGCACTGATTTGTGAATACCTTATTGCACAAGTCCATGAATGAGACAAGTCACAACATGTGGAATTCACATGTGTACTTTGACTTCTATAAACATAATCTAGTTGCTTGTTAGGCCCCTTTCACACATGTGGACCGTATGTCCGTATTTCATCCATCTGTTTTCGGATGAAATACGGACATACATGCATCCCTATGGGATAGCGGGTGTCAGCGGATGTACATCCGCTAACACCCGATATCATTCGGCCCCGCTCTCGTCCAATTCTGCAGATGGAAGAAAATCCTATTTTTCTATCCGTCTGCAGAGCGGATTGGATGAACACGGACAGGCGGACCGTGTTCCTCCGATCCCCCATAGGGGAGAGCGGAGATCTGACAGGGCGGTCCCTGCACAGTGTGCGGGTCCCGCCCTGTCATCCGCCGGCTCAGCTGGGGAAAACGGAGGGATCCCCGCTGAGCAGCGGATGTTCACGGGTCGGATCAACACGGATCCGTCCCCTGTGAAACGGGCCTTATACTTCACCTCTCTATTTTACCACACACACACACACACACACACACACACACACACACACACACACACACACACACACACACACACACACACACGGTCCTTACCTTATCCTGTCCATGAAATGCTGGAAATTGTCCATGGTTGTTATGTTGTAGTTGTGAACTTCAAATCGGACATCGGGGTTAATGTTCCTATGAAAAAGAGTAAAAAACGTGCCCTTGTTCATCACTAGACATGAAAACGGATTCAAATCAGAAATTGCTGCCCTTATTCTTTTGCTTTAGAAAGTTGTACATTGTCTACTGGTTCCCCTTCTGTTAATCAAGTTTAAAACATTTTTCCTGTGTATTAAAATAAATTAAATACCAACAGTAAAGCCCCATTTGTTGTTGCCAAAATAGCTCCTGCACCTTCTTTTGCTAGTGAGCCTCACACGTTAGTAATTGATGTTGTAAAACAATAAATACCATCAAGGCGATAATCTAGAACAGGGTTATGCAATTAGCGGTCCTCCAGCTGTTGCAGAACTACAAGTCCCAACAAGCATGACACCCGGGGGAAGAGGCATGATGGGACTTGTAGTTTTGCAACCGCTGGAGGTCCGCTAATTGCATATCCCTGATCTAGAACATTGACATTTTTCTTGAGAAAGAAACTGAGCTTCATCCAAATGTTGACAATAAAACCACTCTGCAAGACCCGTGAGTGCCTCTAAACCAGTTTTGGAAAATTTATATTAAAGTCTATCTAGATAGATAGACTTTCATATAAACTTTATATAAATTTTCCAAAACTGGTTTAGAGGCACTCACGGGTCTCGCAGAGTGGTTTTATTGTCAACATTTGGATGAAGCTCAGTTTCTTTCTTTCTATATATATATATATATATATATATATAATAAAAAAAAAATAAAGATTAATACAGAAATGTTGGCTTACTGAAAAGTATGTCCATGTACAGAATAGTATGCACACAATACTTGGTCGGGGCTCCTTTTGCATTAATTACTGCATCAATGTGGCTGCAATGGCGGTGATCAGCCTGTGGCACTACTGAGGTGTTATAGAAGCCCAGGTTGCTTTGATAGCGGCCTTCAGCTTATCTGCATTGTTAGGTCCGGTGTCTCATCTTCCTCTTGACAATAACCCACAGATTCTCTAAGGGGTTTAGGTCAGGCGAGTTTGCTAGCCAATCAAGCACAGTGATACCATGACCATTAAACCAGTTATTGGTACTTTTGGCAGTATGGGCAGGTGCCAAGTCCTGCTGAAAAATTAAATTAAATCAGCATGTCTATAAAGTTGGTCAGCAGAGGGAGGCATGAAGTGCTCTAGAATTTCCTGGTAGAGGGCTGCGCTGACTTTGGACCTGATAAAACACAGTGACCCAACACCAGCAGATGACATGGCTCCCCAAATCATCACTGACTATGGAAACTTCACACTGAACCTCATGCAACTTGGATTCTGTACCTCTCCACTCTTCCTCCAGACTCTGGGACCTCTATTTCCAAATGAAATGCAACATTTTCCACAGTTAGTGATGATTTGGGGAGCCAAGTCATCTGCTGGTGTTGGTCCACTGTGTTTTATAAAGTCCAGAGTCAGTGCAGCCCTCCAGCAGGAAATTCTAGAGCACTTCATGCTTCCCTCTGCTGGCCAGCTTTATGGAGATGCTGATTTCATTTTTCAGCAGGACTTGGCACCTGCCCACACTGCCAAAAGTAACAATACCTGGTTTAATGATCATGGTATCACTGTGCTTGATTCGCCAGCAAACTCGCCTGACCTAAAACTCATAAAGACTCTGTGAGGTATTGTCAAGAGGAAGATGCAGATAAGCTGCAGGTTGCTATCAAAGCAAGCTCAGCAGTGCCACAGGCTGATTGCCTCGATGCCACGCTGCATTGATGCAGTAATTCATGCAAAAAGGAGCCCCGACCAAGTACTGAGTGCATACTATACTGAACACTGACATACTTTTCAGTAAGCCAACATTTCTGTACTAAAAATCTTTTTTTTTTTTTTTTTTTTATTGGTCTTAAGTATTATTCTAATTTTCTGAGATTCTGAGTTTTGGGTTTTCACAGGCTGTAATCCATAATTATCAAAATTCTTCTACTGCAATAGAGGGGAAAGAAAATAGCCTGCTGGTCTAGTTTAATCAAAATTTGTGTATATTTTCAAACCACACACATCCATTTAAACAAATGTTTGTGACCTCCACATGCACTTAGATCTTTTATTTAGATAAGAAACTAGAAAAATTTTCATCCTTCTCCACTTTTTTTTAGCTCACTACAGTTGAAAACAATTGTCATTTTATACCCATCAACTGTTAAAAAACAACACAGTTAGAAAATGATCATTTCTAGTGAAAATCTAACTGTATAAATGGCTAGTGTTGACCCATACAGTATATGCCACCCCAACAGCCAATACAGAGACTAAGTATTAGGTACATTCTACAATGTCAGAAAAAGTTCACTGTAAGCCTGGGTTCACACTATAGTGAACACAGACATTGCATGTGTTTAACACCCGCACTGCTGTGCTGATCACATGCAAAGCGAGTTCAGCCATGCAAACTGTATGGCTGAACTCACATTGGATTCGTACAAAAAAGTGCAATGACTGTCTGCAATTCACAGAAGGCAGTGTGAACTGCCTGTGGGAGAGATGCGATGCGGGACCCGGTGCTGGAATCACGCTGGTTCACACATTCCTACAGTGTGAACCCAGGCTAAAACAACCACAATAAGGGAAGATACCTCAGTGTGTGCTCCGCGGCTTCCACTTTGCTGAGACCTGCCTGGTGTGGCTGGAAAAAGAGTCTGTTCATATTTGCCAACTCTACCTTGTCATAATCAAACAGCAGCAGCTGCAATGAAATCAAGAATAAAAACTTTAAGAAGGCTGGAAATTTAACACCATGAATAAAATTCACAAGAGTTTACAGTAAAATGTAACAAAATAAATAAATCTTAGACTCAATATTAAAGTAGAATTCCAGGAAGGTTAACAGCAGCTGCTATTGTTAAAATGTTGCACCACTCGCTTGTCCATTTTTCACTATTTCTATTATAGTCCCACAATGCATCACCTTCTGTGAATGGAGGAGGAAATGTTGAAAGACAGGATCTCTTTTGCCCATTTCCAGACCATGATGCATAATCCAAGCAATGTGGAGGAGAAGGAAGAAGGGGTCAGGTGGGCAGTGCAACTTTTCTCAGTAGCAGCAGCTGTTGTTCACCTTCACAATGCCAGAAGACAAAAAATGAAACCAAGTATGAGCAGGCTGAATGTACCCAAGTTGATCAAATCGATCAACTTGGGTACAACAAGCCTGTTGGATTTTAAATGCGATTATTTCTAGCAGCTGTTATAGCTGCTAGCAATAATCACTGTGTTCTCCTGTTGGGGGATGGCTTCTCCCACTGGAGGAATCTTGTGATTTTCATCCCTGTAACCATGGGTTGCAGGAAAGAAAATTGCTCCGTCTATGGCTAGCCTAAGAACTAATTAAATATTCATCTCCTTGTCAGCAGCATGCTTGGACAAGGGTAGAAGGAAGGGAATTTCCTGCTGACCATACTAGCTTAGGATCTGGAACACCTAAAAGGACAGGGATAAGAATAACAATGCAAAACTTTGGTGAGACTTTATTTCGCTAAACTGAATATAGAACTTAAAAAAAAAAAAAAGTTAAAAAATGAAATCAGTATTACCTTACCAATGCCACATCTTGTTAGCATTTCTGCAGTGACACTGCCAACTCCACCAACGCCAACTACAGCCACCGTGTAACTGCGAATTTTCTAGGAAAGAAATGGCTGAGATGAAAAAAAATCTACTTGTTGAGATTGTCATCATCACAACCCAGATATAAAAAAGAAAACATCTACATAACCCAGATATGATTATGATACAGAAAACATCATCTATATAACCCAGATAGGATTACAATGCAGAAAACAGTCAGATTACACCTTATTATTCAGTGTTCTTCCCTACCTCATAATCTTCCACAATTCCCATCCGTTTCAGAGCCATTAAACGACTGAAAAAACAACAAAAAAAAAAACAAAACATAAAAATTAGAAACTCATCGCACCAAGTTATGTGGTATGCATATTCAGAATTGGGAAATTCAGGGTGAGAGAGGAAAAAAACCCACCAGGGTGACCTCCCTGCCTGGATCTCAGGGTGAGGGTAATATAAATTAAAAAAAATAAAATAAAAAAAAAAGGGGGGTGACCCCCTGGATTTAAGAAGGTTAAAAAAACATGGCTGACCCCTGAATCAAATAGGGTAAAAAAAAGTTCTCAGGGTGAGAGGGATAAAAAAAATAAGATGCCCCCCCCCCCCCAGGATCTCAGGGTAAAAAAAAAAAACAAGGTGATCCTGGATTTTGGGGCGAGAGGGATAGAAAATAGGGTGACACCCCCCCTAATCTGAGGGCGAGAGGATAAAACCCAGGGTGACCCCAGGATCACAGGGTAAGAGGGGTATTATAACAGAATGACCCCAGGATCTCAGGGTAAGAGGGGGTAAAATAACAGCGTGACCCCAGGATCTCGGGGTGAGAGGGGTAAAATAACAGGGTGATCTCGGGGTGAGAGGGGTAAAATAACAGGGTGATCTCGGGGTGAGAGGGGTAAAATAACAGGGTGATCTCGGGGTGAGAGGGGTAAAATAACAGGGTGATCTCGGGGTGAGAGGGGTAAAATAACAGGGTGATCTCGGGGTGAGAGGGGTAAAATAACAGGGTGATCTCGGGGTGAGAGGGGTAAAATAACAGGGTGATCTCGGGGTGAGAGGGGTAAAATAACAGGGTGATCTCGGGGTGAGAGGGGTAAAATAACAGGGTGATCTCGGGGTGAGAGGGGTAAAATAACAGGGTGATCTCGGGGTGAGAGGGGTAAAATAACAGGGTGATCTCGGGGTGAGAGGGGTAAAATAACAGGGTGATCTGAGCTGGTGGTGTATATCCATATGGTCCTTGTACCTGTATGGGTTGGAATCCACCACCTCAGCACTCATCTTGTCTATCTTGCTCCTGTGTGTGTCCGGCTTGCTCTGCACTCTCCTCAGCTCCTCTTCCAGCTCTCTGATCCGAATCCGCAGCTCCTCCACCTCTCTGCTGGAAGCCATCTCTGCTCACTTCTCCTCCACACTCTGGGCTCCACTGCTGGGCTCTGTAGTTCACTGCCAGGTGATGCTGTGTGTCAAACCACATCTGTTTCCTAAAGACACGTCTGCATCCAGGAAGAGGAGTTCCAGGGAGTGCGCACTGCTCTGCTCCTCTCCTCTCCGAGGCACCAGTCACTTCTACTTCCTGTCTGAGGGAACACAGACGCTCAGTCATTCATATGTATTACCACTTAATGCAGCTGCTACTATTGCGCTAAACACCACAACTACTAATACGTGTTATTAAGAATGACTGAAATAACAGGCAGCTGCCAGCTGCCAATATGGCCGCCTAAGCCTCCTCCCCCTGCACTGGCATACTCGCGTTATTTCCGTGTATTTTTTTTTCAGTGAGCTTTATTGACAGCTGAAGTAAGGTTACATATATGTCAAAGGTACTGCGGTCAAGCCAGCCGTGGTTTCTAAATACACGGTCAAGCCAGCCGTCAAAAAAAAAAGGCTGTGTGCCTATTACAAGGATTACGGTAATTGCAGTAACATCACACTGCTCTATGACTCGCTCTCTTTACTAAACATAAACGGCTGCAATAGCCGGGGAATCAGATGGGAGCTGGAGAAGCTGCAAATGTCAAGAAGACGAATCTATCTATCTATTCTATCCCAATATCTCATTAAAACATATTATTTTAGTATTAATCACAGCAATGCATGTCTGTGATCAAAAGGCAATAGAAAACAGAAGTATCCAGGCAGAGCGCTCGAGTTGCCCATATCTGTCTGTCTTTCCCTCATTCATTCTCTCTCTCTCTCTCTCTATCTCTCTCTCTCTCTCTCTCTCGCTCTCTCTCTCTCTCTCTCTCTCTCTCTCTCTCTCTCTCTCTCTCTCTCTCTCTCTCTCTCTCTCTCTCTCTCTTCTCTCTCTCTTTCTTTTTCTTTCTTTCTTTCTTTCTTTCTCACTCTCTCTCTCTTTCATTCTTTATTTTTTTTTTATTTATCTTTTTCTTTCTCTCTTTCTTTTTTTTCTCTCTATCACTCTATCTTTAATTTTTTAATTTAATTATCTCTCTTTTTATCGTCATTCTTTTTTGAACTCACATTGTCTGTGACTAACGTTTATTTTTTCTTTATAGGTCACATCTCAATACATCGTTTTATGAAAAGGTTTACAGCACAAGCATTTCTTTCTTTCTTTCTTTCTTTCTTTCTTTCTTTCCTTCTTTCTTTCTTTCTTTCTTTCTTTCTTTCTTTCTTTCTTTCTTTCTTTCTTTCTTTCTTTCTTGAAAAAGTTTACAGCACAAGCATTTATTTATTTATTTATCTCTTTCTCTCTCTCTCTCTCTCTCTCTTCTCTCTCTCTCTCTCTCTCTCTCTCTCTCTCTCTCTCTCTCTCTCTCTCATTATTTATTTATTTATCTCTCTTTTTCTCTTCTATCTTTAACTTTTTTTAAAACTCACATTGTCTTTGACTGATGTTTTTTTTCTTTATAGGTCACATTTCGACACATTGTTTAATGTAAATGTTTAAAGCAGACAAAATAAAGTATCTTTCTAAATACATTTACTGCATATGTTTTTTTGTTCTCTTGTATTGTCCCATATAGTATACACACCCCATGTGATATAGGACATTTTGACTCCAGAGGCCCTTAAAGATCTTATTTGAAATAAGTAGAAAAAAATAATGGTCAGTTCTAGTACAGGACATCCCATACCCTATGCACAACTCATTTGAAACCATTTTACTGTAGCATTTTGGAGATATGTCACGTTACTCGACTTTGGAGGCCTATAACGACCTCATTTCTAATAAGTAGAAAAACATAATGGTCAGTTCTAGTACAGGACATCCCATACACTATGCACAACTCATTTGAAACCATTTTACTGTAGCATTTTGGAGATATGTCACGTTACTCGACTTTGGAGGCCTATAAAAACCTCATTTCTAATAAGTAGAAAAAAAGAATGGTTAGTTCTAGTACAGGATGTCCCATACCCTATTCACACCTCATTTGAAACCATTTTACTGCAGCATTTTCGAGATATGTCACGTTACTCGACTTTGGAGGCCTATAACGACCTCATTTGTAATAAGTAGAAAAAAAGAATGGTCAGTTCTAATACAGGACGTCCCATACCCTATTCACACCTCATTTGAAACCATTTTACTGTAGCATTTTCGAGATATGTCACGTTACTCGACTTTGGAGGCCTATAACGACCTCATTTGTAATAAGTAGAAAAAAAGAATGGTCAGTTCTAATACAGGACGTCCCATACCCTATTCACACCTCATTTGAAACCGTTTTACTGTAGCTTTTTGGAGATATGTCACATTATTCAACTTTGGAGGCCTATAAAAACCTAATTTCTAATAGGTAGAAAAAAATAATGGTTAGTTCTAGTACAGGACATCCAATACACTATGCACACCTCATTTGAAACCATTTTACTGTAGCATTTTGGAGATATGTCACGTTACTCGACTTTGGAGGCCTATAAAAACCTCATTTCTAATAAGTAGAAAAAAAGAATGGTCAGTTCTAATAAAGGACATCCCATAGTCTATGCACACCTCATTTGAAACCGTTTTACTGTAGCATTTTGGAGATATGTCACATTATTCAACTTTGGAGGCCTATAAAAACCTCATTTCTAATAAGTAGAAAAAAAGAATGGTTAGTTCTAGTACAGGACGTCCCATACCCTATGCACACCTCATTTGAAACCATTTTACTGTAGCATTTTCGAGATATGTCACGTTACTCGACTTTGGAGGCCTATAACGACCTCATTTCTAATAAGTAGAAAAAAAGAATGGTCAGTTCTAATACAGGACATTCCATACCCTATGCACACCTCATTTGAAACCATTTTACTGTAGCATTTTGGAGATATGTCACATTATTCAACTTTGAAGGCCTATAAAAACCTCATTTCTAATAAGTAGAAAAAAAGAATGGTCAGTTCTAATACAGGTTGTCCCATAGCCTATTCACACCTCATTTGAAACCATTTTACTGTAGCATTTTGGAGATATGTCACATTATTCAACTTTGGAGGCCTATAACGTTCTCCTTTGTAATAAGTAGAAAAAAAGAATGGTCAGTTCTAATAAAGGACATCCCATAGTCTATGCACAACTCATTTGAAACCATTTTAATGTAGCATTTTGGAGATATGTCACATTATTCAACTTTGGAGGCCTATAAAAACCTTATTTCTAATAAGTAGAAAAAAAGAATGGTCAGTTCTAATACAGGACGTCCCATACCCTATTCACACCTCATTTGAAACCGTTTTACTGTAGCATTTTGGAGATATGTCACATTATTCAACTTTGGAGGCCTATAAAAACCTCATTTCTAATAAGTAGAAAAAAAGAATGGTTAGTTCTAGTACAGGACGTCCCATAGCCTATGCACACCTCATTTGAAACCATTTTACTGTAGAATTTTCGAGATATGTCACGTTACTCGACTTTGGAGGCCTATAACGACCTCATTTGTAATAAGTAGAAAAAAAGAATGGTCAGTTCTAATACAGGACGTCCCATAGCCTATGCACACCTCATTTGAAACCATTTTACTGTAGCATTTTGGAGATATGTCACATTATTCAACTTTGGAGGCCTATAAAAACCTAATTTCTAATAGGTAGAAAAAAATAATGGTTAGTTCTAGTACAGGACATCCAATACACTATGCACACCTCATTTGAAACCATTTTACTGTAGCATTTTGGAGATATGTCACGTTACTCGACTTTGGAGGCCTATAAAAACCTCATTTCTAATAAGTAGAAAAAAAGAATGGTCAGTTCTAATACAGGTTGTCCCATAGCCTATTCACACCTCATTTGAAACCATTTTACTGTAGCATTTTGGAGATATGTCACATTATTCAACTTTGGAGGCCTATAAAAACCTCATTTCTAATAAGTAGAAAAAAAGAATGGTTAGTTCTAGTACAGGATGTCCCATACCCTATTCACACCTCAATTGAAACCATTTTACTGTAGAATTTTCGAGATATGTCACGTTACTCGACTTTGGAGGCCTATAACGACCTCATTTCTAATAAGTAGAAAAAAAGAATGGTCAGTTCTAATACAGGACATTCCATACCCTATTCACACCTCATTTGAAACCATTTTACTGTAGCATTTTGGAGATATGTCACATTATTCAACTTTGGAGGCCTATAACGTTCTCCTTTGTAATAAGTAGAAAAAAAGAATGGTCAGTTCTAATAAAGGACATCCCATAGTCTATGCACACCTCATTTGAAACCATTTTAATGTAGCATTTTGGAGATATGTCACATTATTCAACTTTGGAGGCCTATAACGTTCTCATTTCTAATAAGTAGAAAAAAAGAATGGTCAGTTCTAGTACAGGACATCCCATACACTATGCACAACTCATTTGAAACCATTTTACTGTAGCATTTTGGAGATATGTCACGTTACTCGACTTTGGAGGCCTATAACGACCTCATTTCTAATAAGTAGAAAAAAAGAATGGTCAGTTCTAATACAGGACGTCCCATACCCTATGCACACCTCATTTGAAACCGTTTTACTGTAGCATTTTGGAGATATGTCACATTATTCAACTTTGGAGGCCTATAAAAACCTCATTTCTAATAAGTAGAAAAAAAGAATGGTTAGTTCTAGTACAGGATGTCCCATACCCTATTCACACCTCATTTGAAACCATTTTACTGTAGCATTTTGGAGATATGTCACATTATTCAACTTTGGAGGCCTATAAAAACCTCATTTCTAATAAGTAGAAAAAAAGAATGGTTAGTTCTAGTACAGGACGTCCCATAGCCTATGCACACCTCATTTGAAACCATTTTACTGTAGCATTTTGGAGATATGTCACGTTACTCGACTTTGGAGGCCTATAAAAACCTCATTTCTAATAAGTAGAAAAAAAGAATGGTCAGTTCTAATACAGGTTGTCCCATAGCCTATTCACACCTCATTTGAAACCATTTTACTGTAGCATTTTGGAGATATGTCACATTATTCAACTTTGGAGGCCTATAAAAACCTCATTTCTAATAAGTAGAAAAAAAGAATGGTTAGTTCTAGTACAGGACGTCCCATAGCCTATGCACACCTCATTTGAAACCATTTTACTGTAGAATTTTCGAGATATGTCACGTTACTCGACTTTGGAGGCCTATAACGACCTCATTTGTAATAAGTAGAAAAAAAGAATGGTCAGTTCTAATACAGGACGTCCCATAGCCTATGCACACCTCATTTGAAACCATTTTACTGTAGCATTTTGGAGATATGTCACATTATTCAACTTTGGAGGCCTATAAAAACCTAATTTCTAATAGGTAGAAAAAAATAATGGTTAGTTCTAGTACAGGACATCCAATACACTATGCACACCTCATTTGAAACCATTTTACTGTAGCATTTTGGAGATATGTCACGTTACTCGACTTTGGAGGCCTATAAAAACCTCATTTCTAATAAGTAGAAAAAAAGAATGGTCAGTTCTAATACAGGTTGTCCCATAGCCTATTCACACCTCATTTGAAACCATTTTACTGTAGCATTTTGGAGATATGTCACATTATTCAACTTTGGAGGCCTATAAAAACCTCATTTCTAATAAGTAGAAAAAAAGAATGGTTAGTTCTAGTACAGGATGTCCCATACCCTATTCACACCTCATTTGAAACCATTTTACTGTAGAATTTTCGAGATATGTCACGTTACTCGACTTTGGAGGCCTATAACGACCTCATTTCTAATAAGTAGAAAAAAAGAATGGTCAGTTCTAATACAGGACATTCCATACCCTATTCACACCTCATTTGAAACCATTTTACTGTAGCATTTTGGAGATATGTCACATTATTCAACTTTGGAGGCCTATAACGTTCTCTTTTTTAATAAGTAGAAAAAAAGAATGGTCAGTTCTAATAAAGGACATCCCATAGTCTATGCACACCTCATTTGAAACCATTTTAATGTAGCATTTTGGAGATATGTCACATTATTCAACTTTGGAGGCCTATAACGTTCTCATTTCTAATAAGTAGAAAAAAAGAATGGTCAGTTCTAGTACAGGACATCCCATACACTATGCACAACTCATTTGAAACCATTTTACTGTAGCATTTTGGAGATATGTCACGTTACTCGACTTTGGAGGCCTATAACGACCTCATTTCTAATAAGTAGAAAAAAAGAATGGTCAGTTCTAATACAGGACGTCCCATACCCTATGCACACCTCATTTGAAACCGTTTTACTGTAGCATTTTGGAGATATGTCACATTATTCAATTTTAGAGGCCTATAAAAACCTAATTTCTAATAAGTAGAAAAAAATAATGGTTAGTTCTTGTACAGGAGGTCCCATACCCTATTCACACCTCATTTGAAACCATTTTACTGTAGCATTTTGGAGATATGTCACATTATTCAACTTTGGAGGCCTATAACGTTCTCATTTGTAATAAGTAGAAAAAAAGAATGGTCAGTTCTAATACAGGACGTCCCATACCCTATTCACACCTCATTTGAAACCGTTTTACTGTAGCATTTTGGAGATATGTCACATTATTCAACTTTGGAGGCCTATAAAAACCTCATTTCTAATAAGTAGAAGAAAAGAATGGTTAGTTCTAGTACAGGATGCCCCATACCCTATTCACACCTCATTTGAAACCATTTTACTGTAGCATTTTCTAGATATGTCACGTTACTCGACTTTGGAGGCCTATAACGACCTCATTTCTAATAAGTAGAAAAAAAGAATGGTCAGTTCTAATACAGGACATCCCATACCCTATGCACACCTCATTTGAAAACATTTTACTGTAGCATTTTGGAGATATGTCACATTATTCAACTTTGGAGGCCTATAACGACCTCATTTCTAATAAGTAGAAAAAAAGAATGGTCAGTTCTAGTACAGGACATCTCATACCTTATGCACACCTCATTTGAAACCATTTTACTGTAGCATTTTGGAGATATGTCACGTTACTTGACTTTGGAGGTGTATAATTAACTAATTTCCAATAAGTAGAAAAAAAGAATGGTTAGTTCTAGTACAGGATGTCCCATACCCTATTCACACCTCATTTGAAACCATTTTACTGTAGCATTTTCGAGATATGTCACGTTACTCGACTTTGGAGGCCTATAACGACCTCATTTCTAATAAGTAGAAAAAAAGAATGGTCAGTTCTAATACAGGACATCCCATAGTCTATGCACACCTCATTTGAAACCATTTTACTGTAGCATTTTGGAGATATGTCACATTATTCAACTTTGGAGGCCTATAAAGTCCTAATTTCTAATGAGTGGAAAAAAAAGAATGGTTATGTTCTATTCAAGACGGCACCATACATTATACACACCTCATATGACACTATTTTACACCAGCATTTTTGAACATATTTCGCATTAATTGACTTCAGAGGTGTATAAAGACCTATGTGTGTGTGTGTGTCTTTCATTACATCTCTATACAAAGTTTGGTAAAAATCATAAAACCTAAAAATTGTATGGTGAATGAATTTTTATTATTTTTTTTTATTTTGATTCGATTTTACAGAGTCCTGGTGTCTATACAGAATACATTCTCTAGACAATGTAATGACATTTAATACATTCAAAAATATTTTTTCTGGTTATAAGCAGGATAGTTTTTAATAATTACATATTTTAGTTTACATGCTAACACTGTAGCATTTTTACTTATTTTTCATTTACATATTTTTTTCAGAGTATTTGTGATATTTTTTTTTTTTATAGTTTAAAACACAAATTTTGAAAGTATTGTAAAGTAATAGGTAAAAACACTTATACAGTTCATACAGTTTTGAAAATTTGATGACATGCAGCATCATCTAACATTGCATTCTCTTTGGCTCTTCTGATGCATGATCAACTCATGATCGCACTTGCAAGGCGGGGCCGTTCAGTCTATCCTCTAAAATGTGCACTGTGTCCTGATTGGCCGAATCACTGCATGATCACCGCATGAAAATGAAATGGGTGGATCACAGCATAAAAACGAAACGGGTGCTTTTACAAAATTTTGATTTGAATAATAGTAATGATAACATTTATTAGTATAGTATTACTTACTTTAAAGTTACAGATTTTTTCAACTTCAATTTAAAATGTTTAATAGTTAATAGTTGAATATATATTTTTGGAAATACATGTAGGTGAATTTAGGTGACGTGGGTGTGCCGCCCAATGGGAATTTATATATGTATATTGTTTCCCTAACCATTTGCTATGAACATTTATGTTTCGTTCACATGCTGCCATCTAGTGACCTTTTGTCGTATGTATTTGTATTTTCTATGTTCCTTTCTCTGATTTATGACACACTTCCTTTGTATGTGTTCTGTCCACCAGACTTCTATTCTGATTACTTCTATCTTGTTGTTAAAATAACATGTGAAGTTTGCAATTTACATAAGACAATCATATACGGAGTGCAGGCATAATCTAGCGTCCTTTTTGGTATTGCTTCAGTTCTGTTTATTTGATTCACTGTATGTGTAGTTAAGGAAGTTGTTAGTAAGCAGGGAATTCTGGGTAGAATCTTCACAGGAAGTGAAGCAGCCACCATTCTTTGAGGAAGACACTGCAGGAAGCAAGACATGTGTTGCTCAATCTAGCACCATCATCCCTTAGAGAACTTAAAAAGTAAGTTTTTATTATCTCATCCTGTATTGTAGATCATTGTTTATGTAATGTATGCTGTATGTATGCAATATTGTACCGATTGAGGTCCATTTCTGTTAATTTTGTAGTTTCACCTGGCTTGTTCTAATAAAACTGAGATCAAAGAAATGTGGCATCTGAAGTTTATGGGACAAGAAGGTTTAGCTATATGTCCTTGAGACAGAACAGTATTTAATGCTCTACTCATTTTCCTGTGATTGTACTTCCTGTGTAATGGAGACAGCTACAGGCCACATGTAGCAGGGCACATGTATTCTGCATAATAAGCTACAGACAATATCATCTTTTGACCGCATAAATACCACAACTTAATCATCTGTTGTATCCTGTCATCTGCTATAACCTGATGTTCAGAATTAAAGCACTTCTGTGGATGGAATCAGTATTTGGTGAGTTCAAGCTATCTGATGAGGATTGTCCTCAGTAATTATATCTGCTTTTACAGGCCAGGCATTGAGGTCTCACAAGGGATACATCGCTTAACAACGATCAGAGTCAGAATAGTGAGTGCATTGTATTAGATTCCCATCTTTTAGTCTTTAAAACAGCATCATGAGGCGACAGAAAGAGCGGTAAGTTGGTAACCTTCATTAACTGTAGCTTTTCTTCATTAACTATTGTTTTAATGTTGCCATGTTATTTACAAAATAATATTTCATTATTTTACATTTCAGAAGATACTGTTTTAAACATTTTGGGAAGGTACGTAGCATTTTTATCAAAGGCTATTTCGTAGTTGTACTACGATTTGACATCTGAATTGGCAATAAATAATTTTTTATTTAAAAAAATAATGGAATTAAAACATTTTTCTTTTACTTTTCTCTACACAGAGTCGTAAAATTACGCTCACTTTGCAAGACATACAGAAGGTTATACACGGCTGTGCTACGGAAGAAAGTGCGTATAATTCTGATGGCACCTGGGCAACAATTTGCACGTCTTTACAGGTTCCAAATTCACTATCTAACAGGATACGACTAAGGAACATTTTTTTTGCACACTTGAAGGTAATATTGTGACCAAAATATTTATGATAAAGTAATTTATTAACAATAACAAAATTGTTGTAAATAAAAATTGTTACAAATAAAAAATTAAATAATTGTTTGTCTTTGGTAGAACTTGTCTCAATTGTTCATTGTATGAGGAGCCTCCTGAAGGCAGTGCTGAGGAGAAAGATGTGTTGGAGGCAGAATCTCAGAGCCCCAAGGTTGTTGTTTTAATGCAGTGTTATCAGGGCTGGTGGAAGGATTTTTGACACCCTAGGCAAAACCTAATTTTGCCGCCCCACCTTGGCTCTGCCTTAGACTCCACCCTTTTGCCCTGCCCTTGTAACACATGTGACCTACCTGACCATTACACTGACCTACTTGACACAAACAGTGGCCCACCTACCTGACACATACACTGACCCACCTACCTGACACATACACTGACCCACCTACCTGACACATACACTGACCTTCCTGACACACAGACTGACCTACCTGACACACTGACCTACCTACCTGACACATACACTGATTGACCTACCTTCCTGACACATTCACTGACCTACCTACCTGACACATACACTGATTGACCTACCTTCCTGACACATACACGGACCTACCTACCTGACACATACACTGACCCATCTACCTGACACATACACTAACCCACCTACCTGAAACACTGACCTGCCTACCTGACACATACACTGACCTACCTACCTGACACATATACTGACCCACCTACCTGACACATACACTGATTTACCTACCTTCCTAACACATACACTGACCTACCTAACTGACACATACACTGACTGACCTACCTTCCTGACACATACACTGACCTACCTACCTGACACATACACTGATTGACCTACCTTCCTGACACATACACGGACCTACCTACCTGACACATACACTGACCCATCTACCTGACACATACACTGACCTACCTAGCACATACACTGACCTTCCTGACACATACACTGACCCACCTACCTGACACATACACGGATTTACCTATCTTCCTAACACATACACTGACCTACCTAACTGACACATACACTGACTGACCTACCTTCCTGACACATACACTGACCTACCTACCTGACACATACACTGACTGACCTACCTTCCTGACACATACACTGACCTACCTACCTGACACATACACTGACCCATCTACCTGACACATACACTGACCCACCTACCTGAAACACTGACCTGCCTACCTGACACATACACTGACTTACCTACCTGACACATATACTGACCCACCTACCTGACACATACACTGACCTACCTACCACATACACTGACCTTCCTGACACATACACTGACTGACCTACCTACCTGACACATACACTGATCCACCTACCTGACACATACACTGACCTTCCTGACACATACACTGACCTAGCTGACACACTGACCTACCTACCTGACACATACACTGATTGACCTACCTTCCTAACACATACACTGACCTACCTACCACATACACTGACCTTCCTGACACATACACTGACCCACCTACTTGACACATACACTGATTTACCTACCTTCCTAACACATACACTGACCTACCTAACTGACACATACACTGACTGACCTACCTTCCTGACACATACACGGACCTACCTACCTGACACATACACTGACCCATCTACCTGACACATACACTGACCCACCTACCTGAAACACTGACCTGCCTACTTGACACATACACTGACCTACCTACCTGACACATATACTGACCCACCTACCTGACACATACACTGACCTACCTACCACATACACTGACCTTCCTGACACATACACTGACCCACCTACCTGACACATACACTGATTTACCTACCTTCCTAACACATACACTGACCCACCTACCTAACACATACAGTGACCCACCTACCTGACACATACACTGACCCACCTACCTGACACATACACTGACCTACCTGACACATACACTGACCTTCCTGACACATACACTGACCCACCTACCTGACACATACACTGACCTACCTGACACATACACTGACCCATCTACCTGACACATACACTGACCCACCTACCTGAAACACTGACCTGCCTACCTGACACATACACTGACCTACCTACCTGACACATATACTGACCCACCTACCTGACACATACACTGACCTACCTACCACATACACTGACCTTCCTGACACATACACTGACTGACCTACCTACCTGACACATACACTGATCCACCTACCTGACACATACACTGACCTAGCTGACACACTGACCTACCTACCTGACACATACACTGATTGACCTACCTTCCTAACACATACACTGACCTACCTACCACATACACTGACCTTCCTGACACATACACTGACCCACCTACCTGACACATACACTGATTTACCTACCTTCCTAACACATACACTGACCTACCTAACTGACACATACACTGACTGACCTACCTTCCTGACACATACACTGACCTACCTACCTGACACATACACTGATTGACCTACCTTCCTGACACATACACGGACCTACCTACCTGACACATACACTGACCCATCTACCTGACACATACACTGACCCACCTACCTGAAACACTGACCTGCCTACTTGACACATATACTGACCCACCTACCTGACACATACACTGACCTACCTACCACATAAACTGACCTTCCTGACACATACACTGACCCACCTACCTGACACATACACTGATTTACCTACCTTCCTAACACATACACTGACCCACCTACCTAACACATACAGTGACCCACCTACCTGACACATACACTGACCCACCTACCTGACACATACACTGACCTACCTGACACATACACTGACCTTCCTGACACATACACTGACCCACCTACCTGACACATACACTGACCTACCTGACACATACACTGACCTTCCTGACACATACACTGACCCACCTACCTGACACATACACTGACCTACCTACCTGACACATATACTGACCCACCTACCTGACACATACACTGACCTACCTGACACATACACTGACCTACCTACCTGACACATATACTGACCCACCTACCTGAAACATACACTGACCGACCTGACACATACACTGACCTATAGGAGTTACAACATCTTAATATTACACCTATGAATGTGGAACATTGAATACTCTTATAAACTTATATAGGACAGTCAATGAGGAGCATTTTTGTTTGGTTAAACATATGCTTTATGCATGAACTATATACATTGGTATTTTTTACCTCTGGCATTCTGCTCTGTATAGAGTACAGGTGTATTTGCAGGATCACATCCTGGCTGTTCGCATTCAAGTATTGAGCACTTGTATTATGTTTATATCACCAGTTTTGATGCAAATAGTATATATGTCTCATATTGCACTATATGTACACTAATCCTTGAGGGATCTCTAGGGTTTTTGTAAATTTTTGTAGCGCGGCATTTTTTACTTTTTAGCATAGGAGCCCTGTCACTGCCAGCGCCGCCATCCAGCCGCTCCATTGTGTCCCGGCTGGTCGGGAAGTCAGCTAACAGACACTGCACCTCTCAATGCTCCCATCTCCACCAAGCCCCACCCCTTCGCTGCACTTACACAGACACACAGCGCCGCACCAGAGGCACAGGCTGGAGTCCCAGAGCGGCGCTGTGTGAGGAGATGTGACAGCGAGCACTCAGCGGGACACATCGATCGGAGGATTATCGTTATGCACCGGATATGTTCCCTGGGACAGCCAGCCCGGCACCGAGCCCACACATGCCTGGAGCTTCACAGGGACAGAGGCCCGTGGCGGCGCCCTAGGCGGCTGCCTAGTGGCAGCACCGGCCCTGAGTGTTATATTATATTATACTATATAAATTCTAATTAAAAGTTTTATGTGCATGTCGGGTGTTGTGCCCTAATAATTTTAGGTTTTTTTTGTGTTTCCTCTGTATATCTAAGCCTTCTACCCTTGGCAGTCCTTTCATAACTCTGTAAAGCAACAGATAATTGTCCCTATGTTGTTCCCTATTGTTTCTTTTTTGGTTTGAATATTTTTATAATATTAGGTTTTTTTTTTTCAGACATCAAAATTTTAGCATTTTGATGTCTGAAACTGAAGAACACAAAATGACATTGCAATTCCTTTAACATTGTTCGATCGCACAGTGTTGTGTTCCAACAACAATGTTTAATCATTTTCTTTTTACTGTGCATCTAAGTGTTCTCCTCTGGGAAGTCCTGATGCTGCACTTGACACCAACATCGAGTATGAGGACAAGGATCTGGCGGAGGTTGAGTCTTCTTCATCCAAGGTAAAGCCTTTGTTTAACGTAGCTTTTTGATGTCTGAGACTGAAGAACACAATGTGACGTTGCAATTCCTTTAACATTGTTCGATCGCAAAGTGTTGTGGTCCAACAACAATGTTTAATCATTTCTTTCCACTGTGCATCTAAGTGTTCTCCTCTGGGAAGTCCTGATGCTGCACTTGACACCGACATCGAGTATGAGGCCAAGGATCTGGCGGAGGTTGAGTCTTCTTCATTCAAGGTAAAGCCTTTGTTCAATGTAGCATTTTGATGTCTGAGACTGAAGAAAACAATATGACATTGCAATTCCTTTAAAGGATTAGTTCACCTCAAAATTAAAATTTCCTGATAATTTACTCACCCCAATGCCATCCAGGATATACATGTCTTTCTTTCCTCCGAGGAAGAGAAATTACGTTTTTCTTGTTGAATATTTTTATTGAGTTTAACAATAGAGACAAAATATATTCAAATCGAAATTACGTTTTTGTGGTAAAACATTTCTGAATGTTTCTCCACAGAATGGACTTCAATGGTTACCATCATTTTGCATTCAGAAGCGATGCAGTTTCAAATGTCTTTAAAGAGCTTCAACGATCCCAGCTGATGATTAGGGGCTCATCTAGCGAAACAATTGGTCATTTTCTAAAAATATAAAAAAAATTATATACTTTATAAGTGCAATTATTCGTCTTGAGCCAGTATAGAAAGCGCAGGAAACTACGTCATCACTGAAAGGTCACGCTCAATGGCGCCTGCACTGGCGGAAGTACTGCCCCACTGTTTACAAACGGTACTTCCATATATGGGCACTTCCGCCAGGAATTCGAGCATGACCTCCTTTCAGTGATGACGTAGTTCCTGGTGCTTGGTATACAAATAATTGCGCTTATAAAGTATATAATTTTTTTTTTTTTTAAATGAGGGATCGTTTCGCTAGATAAACCCCTAAACCTCAGCTGGGATCATTAAAGCTCTTCAAAGACATTTGAAACTGCATCAATTCTGACTGCAAAATGATGGTAACCATTGAAGTCTATTCTGTGTATAAACATCCAGAAATGTTTTCCAACAAAAACGTAATTTCTCTTCCACTGAGGAAAGAAAGACATGGATATCTTGGATGGCATTGGGGTGAGTAAATTATTTGGAAATATTAATTTTGAGGTGAACTAATCATTTAACATTGTTCAATCGCACACTGTTGTGGTCTAACAACAATGTTTACTCATTTTCCTTCCACTCTGCATCTAAGTGTTCTCCTCTGCGAAGTCCTGATGCTGCACTTGACACTGACATTGAGTATGAGGCCAAGGATCTGGCGGAGGTTGAATCTTCTTCATACAAGGTAAAGCCTTTGTTCAACGTAGCATTTTGATGTCTGAGACTGAAGAACATAATATGACATTGCGATTCTTTTAAAATTGTTACATCGCGCACTGTTGTGGTTCAACAACAATGTTTACACATTTTCTTTCCACTGTGCATCTAAGTGTTCTCCTCTGGGAAGTCCTGATACTGCACTTGACACCAACATCGAGTATGAGGCCAAGGATCTGGCGGAGGTTGAGTCTTATTCATCCAAGGTAAAGCCTTTTTTAAGCAAATCATCAACTTTGATATGCAGGGAGCGTTCAACTGGTGTTTACGAATGTTGTCATTTCTGTGATCATTTAAAGCTTAAGCTTTGAACCATACAGAAATATACTCTGGCCAGTCAAGTACTATCTAGAGTCAACACATTACAAAATACGCTTTGTAAGAATGGACCATTTATTTAACTGTTATTATGCTTTTCCACAGTTATGAACATCAGAAATCTTATAAAAGGTAATTTCACTGATGTTGAGGGAATCGGGGAGCCTGGGTATGTGTCGATACCACAGATTGACGATACATTCGCTAACTATCTCGTGTCCGGGCGGGTATCGACACTGAGGGCTCTAACCCTGCCACCCAGAGCGCTAAAGACAATAGCCTTTCTGAATAGCAGAGAAAACATGGCAGTGGGTTAGGCTGGTGTTGCTTTCCACACGATGGCGGTGTTGTCTGCTTACTAGGCTGACCCGCTGGGGGATCTCAAACCGGGGGCGGGGATGTCCCCTGAGGTGGTCACTGAGCTGCGCCTGCCTTTCTGGGCCACAAAAGAGACTGTTGCCGCGATCGGTCGATCAATGGCGGCGATGGTGGCCACGGAGAGGCATCTGTGGCTTAACATAGCTGATATCGGGGAGAAAGAATAATCTTTTCTCCTCAATTCACCAGTTTTGCCATCTAGACTTTTCGCACCTCCGTGGAGGCGGTGGTTGGAAAGTTTAAGGAGGCAAAGGCGTGCTCAGCTGTATTCAAAACATGCATACCGCTGAGATCCGAGTCCAAGCTCAGGCAGGCGGGAGGACCTGGTCCCTCTCGGTCCGAGGACCGTAGACAGGACCAGAGGTCCAGTATCGCCTCTCCTGGGCCCACTCCATGGAGGAGTAAGACACAGAGAAGGTGAGCCTCCGAACAGAGTTAGCATGTGATGGGGCCTCTAGAGCTGGCTCCACTCAGCCCGTTGAGCTAAATCGCTCAAACATTGGGTTGAAGTCGGTTGGCTTGCAATTCAAGCCCCCCCCCCGCTCCCCTAGGCTGGGCGCAGGACAAATCTTTGTCACCCTTTGGAGCCACTTGCAGGCCCGCTCCCTGTCTAAATTTTCAGGAGCATATGGTTGTTACTCTGGGTAGTTTTGAGTACTCCATTTTCAGCTCTGTATTTATCTACCTCACACCACGATGGCTCCGGTCGAGCGGGGAGTTCTAAACTACATTTCATTCCGGTTTTTATACTCCGCTCCGCTCCCTTGAAGCCAGAGCATTGGCATGAGCTGATGCCCATG
Source organism: Lithobates clamitans (assembly GCA_037952925.1). NCBI lineage: Eukaryota > Metazoa > Chordata > Amphibia > Anura > Ranidae > Lithobates > Lithobates clamitans. Next base: position 11,677,757 of record JBBGZY010000637.1, read on the forward strand.
CATGTACTAGGTAGGCCCTTAAAATGGGGCATCCACTAGGCAGAGTGGCGTATGTTGTACTCCCCTGCTATAAGGGTATTGCTTTCTTGCTGAGTACACTGCCTTTGGCAATGTGATAAGATACCAGGATGCTGTAAGCACTGTAGTAATAGTTTTCTGCTACGAAGGCTGCATGGTTAGGTAGTAGGCCCAAGCTGGCCTCCTTGACTGGGTAGCCCCCAATAGGGATACTAGGCCAGCTCACCTTTGGTGGTTGGCCCTCTTAGTTCGGGCAGTATGCTCACTGATGGGTAGTAGGCCTTAACAGGCCTCCTCGAAGGTGGGTCCCAACATTGTGGAACATACACTAGGACAAAACTATAGAACAGTTTTTTAATTAGTAAGCTTCCAGCAGTGTTCGTTAAAGTAGCAGAATTGACTCACTATCAGCTAGTAGGCCCTACCAGGCCTCCCTGTTAGGTGTTTCTCCAATCAACAGCAGAAGTCATCATATAGCCCAGTCTGGCGGGCCTTAGCAGGTCGCCTTTGGACTGTAAGATGCCCAGATCTAGGGCTCTCAGCATCCAGCTGTTAATCTTTTTTCAAGTAGTAGGCCTCTTCAGCCCTCCCTGAAGGTGGGCTTCCACATTTTGTGGTGGTCAGGTAGTAGGCCTCACTAGGCCTCCTTGAGAGTGAATTCCCACATACTGTGGGTACTAGGTGGCAGGCCTCCCTGAAGTTGAAATCCCACGTTTTGAAGGCAAAGCCTCAAACACAGTCAACTGGACTGCCAGTTTGGCTCGCTATCAGCTAGTAGGCCTATACAGGCCTCCCTGAAAGGTGAGCTCCCAAACATTATGGATGTCAGGTGGAGGACCTTTCCAGGTCTCCCTGAAGTTGAGCTCCCACATCATGTGGTCATCAAGTAGTAGGCCTCACTAGGCCTCCCTGAATTTGAGCTCCCACATGTCTATGCTGTCAGATAGTAGGCCTCACGAGGCTTCTCTGAAGGAGAGCTCCGTCTCTGAGATCCAGGCCGAGTGGTTCACTGCCAGCTTTGCAGTCCCTCGGGTTGTATACGTTACCTAATGGCAAGTGTCCAGAGGCTCTGTCTTTGGACAGAAAGGAAGTGGCTGTGAGACTGTGTGTCTTGTGTAGTGACACCAGGTCAGGCCTGCCTAGTGGCATTTCAGGTGGCATGTTCCCCTGAATAGTAAGGTAGTGGTCCAATAGTCAATAGTTCCCTAGCCACATTCCATAGTAGGGACCACTTCTAAGATTGAAGTTGTGGTCCTAGGCCCTTGAGCAGGCCCAGGTAGACCTTCCATTAAACTGTTTATGGATGTTTTCAGTGATATCATGTAGCTTAGGCTATGACCATAGGGAGTGCTGTCACTGGCAGCCAAGTGTGACCTGAGGGTGAGTGGTTCTAGCGTTCATTTGAATTGCTGGTTCTGACAGTTGTCACTGCCATTGGGCATTCACTCCCCTTAGCATGGTGGCGTGGGTATATCGTTTCCCAACGCGTCATTTGACATAGTGTCGAAGTTCCCTTCGAAATAGAAAGTCTCAGGTTACGACTGTAACCTATGTTCCCTGAGAACAGGGAATGAGACACTACGTCTCCCTGCCATGCCTCGGGCCTGCCTACCAAACAGTCCTTTCAGATGAAAGGATATTGTTATGTTTGGAAGGCGCCCTTATATACATCCAGGTCACGTGTTAATCATTCACACAGATGATTCATGGGCTGTCGCCGGTCAACATGATTGCCGTGAGTTGATATTTGATTTCAGACACCTGTTACGCCTGAGACGTTCCCCAAAGCGTCATATGATGTAGTGTCTCATTCCCTGTTCTCAGAGAACATAGGTTACAGTCGTAACCTGAGACGTTCTTTAACCAATTGCTGCCCGCCCACCATCATATGACGGCAAGGCGGTGCAGCTCTTGTTCTGGCCTGCCGTCATATGACGGCGGCACAGAACGGCCGCTCTCGTGCGCCCGCGGGGGCGCGCACCGTGGCGATCGTGCCCGCACCGTGTTGCTAGGACACGGTGCGACACCGATCTGTGTAAAGAGCCGCGTCCGCGGCTCTTTGACCATGTGATCGGCTGTGTCCAATCACAGCCGGTCACATGTAAACACGGAGATGCCGGTAATCGGCTCTCCTCGCCTCACACTGACAGAGTGCGAGGAGAGCTGATCAGCGGCATCTCCTCACAGGGGGACAGCTAGGGAAGTAATCAGGGTACTGATCATCAGTGCCCTGATTACAATATATAAATAAAGTGCCATAAATAAATAAAATACCATGCCCACCAATGGCAGCATACAGTTCCCACCAATGCCAGTGATCAGAGCCCACCAGTGGCAGTAATAAGTGCCCACAGGTGCCACAAATCAGTGCCCATTAGCCATGCCAGTCAGTGCTGGCAATTAGTGCCGCCTATCAGTGCTGCCCATCATTGCCCATCACTGCTGTCCATCAATGCCCAGTGTCGCCCATCAGTGCCACCCATCAATGCCCATCAGTACCGCCTATCCATGCCGCCTATCCGTGCCCACCAGTTCCGCCTCTCAGTGCCCGCCACTGCCGCCTATCAGTGCCCACCAGTGCCACCTATTAGTGCCCATCATTGTCACCTAACAGTGCCCATCAGTGCTGCCTATCAGTGCTCATCAATGCCACATATCAGTGCAACTTATGAGTGACCATAAGTATGGCATATTAGTGCCTCCTCATCAGTGCCACCTCATCAGTGCCCATAAGTGCCGCCTCATCAGTGCCACCTCATAAATGCCCGCCAGTTCAGCCTATCAGTGCCGCCTCATCAGCGCACATCAGTGAAGGCAAAAAATTACTTTGTTACAAAATTTACTGACAGAAAAAAATTCCAAAATTTTTTTTTTTCAAAATTTTTGGTCTTTTTTTTGGTAAAAAATAAAAAACCCAGCAGTGATTACATACCAGCAAAAGAAAGCTCTATTTGTGTGAAGAAAATGATAAAAAATATTGTTTGGGTACAGTGTAGTATGGCCGTGCAATTGTCATTCAAAGTGCGACAGCTCTGAAAGCTGAAAAATGGCTTGGGCAGGAAGGTGTTAGTGCCTGGTAGGCAAGTGGTTAAACAACATAAAATACTATAAAAAATGTTTTATCTCTCATAATGACACAATTCCATGTAATAACAGTAAAACCACATAACAGAAATCATTACCAAATATATTTATTGAAAGTATGAAGTGCTTTTTTTGTAACTGTAAACAAACAAAAATGTGATTTAATGATGTTTATTTACCAAAATAAGTTACAATTTTAACCATGTTCTGCATCACTATGAAGTTCCTTCGTTTGTAGGACTTTTAGGAAAACAGTATTTACACTGAACTACATTTAATATATTTAACAACTTTTTTTTCTTTCATTTAGCTCACTGAGAGACAGGATTCTACCCAAGCATCAGAAACATCTTCTGAAAATAGTGGCCCAGATAGCCTCTTTTTTCGGCATAAGCTGCCAACAGGCCCATGTTTTTTTTTTATGGACACCAAGGAGTGGAGCGACCTGAGAAAACGACAGGTTGGACACCAGTTTAAAGAACTGCATTGGACAAATATAATGTCAAAAGGAATACAATCTGTACATCCATACTGCAGCATTGCTTTTAAAAGGCACACTGTGAAAAATAAAATGTCCAAAAGAAAAGGACCTTTATTTAATTGCCTGGGATACTGCACATTTTCAGATTGCCCAGTTTGTGTAGAGGTCACTGTGAGGGATGAGAGTACCCTGAAGGCCTGGGTGACTTTTCAGGGAGAGGAGGTCTGTCATAGTATGGAAGAACTTAAAAGAAGATATGTACGGGCTGATAACAAAGACATTTTTGGAAAAATACTTGAATCAGTGCTTCCAAGGGCCTTACATTTGCAGTGTATGGACAAAATCCAACCTAAAGTCTTTGAATCAGGATGCAGAGACCAGGCACCTACAGCTTCAGTCCTCAAAAACATATCCTACATGACACGAAAGAAATGCAGAAGGCATGACAATGAAATACTAAGTCTTCTCAAAATGGTGGAGGAAAAAACGGATCAAGACAATGAAGTTCTCCAAAAGGTGCTCTTGCACCCCAAAGGAGTCATGTTGTGGTCCAAAAACACAATCAGGCTGTTCCATCAACGATGCAGGGATGATATTGTGTATATTGATGCCACAGGTAGCATTGTGCAAAAAGCGCAAGGGAAATCAGCACCTTTTTATGTGTATGAGTTGGTGGTGAGGCATCCTATTAAAGGATCCTCCCCTATCCCTGTTGCAACATATGTCACCTGCCAACACACCACTGCATCAGTGTTATTTTTTATGGAGTCTTTTCAAACAGATTACTACAAGTTGTTTGGAAGGAAATCTGTGAGGAGACCTGTGATGATTATGTGTGATGGGTCCCTTGTTCTGATGCAAGCTGTTGCCTACACTTTTTGTAAACATTCTTTGGAGAGCTTGCTCAGTGTGTACTATGACATTGTCACTGGACAGTTGAAAGAGGTCATGAATATGCCAATTCTTCATCGGTGCCTAAGCCACATCATGAAGAATGCCAAAGTGTTCTGCAGAAAACAGTAAGTTGATTATATATTGTGTTGTCATACATGGTTAGTCACATGAAATAATTAATTAACTTTGGAATAAACAATGGAGTGGACATGGTAATTGTTTACAATGGAATGACTCTTTAAAAGGTGAACCATAGAACCACAAACTCACAAAAGTAGTTAGTATCAAAATAGTTTAAAGTAATGAATAGAATTCAATAATTGTCTTTAACTAAAAATTAGGATACACTTTATTTTAAGGTGTCTTTGTTACACTGTAATTAATTCTGCCTGTGTATTGATGGTCTGTAATGTTACTTTACGTTACAAAGAGAACCAAAAACTGAAAGACAATTTTGACATGGTAAATGTACACATGACAATGATCAAATTTTGTTTTCTTCTGAGAGGTATTCATGGTTTTTGTCTGTAATACATGTTAACTTTACATTTATTGTGTTTTTTTCAGTTCCCCCAAACACTACAGACTGTCCATGCATCTTTTTGGCCTCCTGACAAGTGCTGCCACACTGATGGAAATGGATGACATTATTACAAGCATGGCAGTCCTGTTCTCAAGTCCTCAGAGTGGTGACAACGTGGAAAAACACTTCCAAAACCTTCAGAAAAGGTTGCAAACAATTGGCTTTTATGAAAGCAGTGACCATGCAGAAAATGCAGAAAATTACTTTGAGGTTTGTCTGATTTGGGCAGTGTACAGCTCTATGTTTCTGGTTCACTTTAATGTAGTTATAACATACTTAGATCGTGGTGTATGATGTTAGCTTGACGCTGAAATTATGTTAGGGCACTGTTGCTAATTTGAGTGACACAGCATGAAGTGTCATGTAGCATTGGCTTTATGTGATGACATATGGGCCTCAAAAATCATCACTCATGATTTCATGTAGCATCGAGTACTGATACAGTATATATTTCCCTCCTTTTATGGAACCACACTTAATAATCCAGTTGTTTGTTTGCTTCAATACAGACTGAAAGTATCTGTTCATTTGCAGATTACCATGGGACCCACTACATTTGAAACTCATTTCGCGGAAATAGTGGCAAACACACCTGTAGATGAAAAGGGTGAGCCAAATGAGTATCATTCACCTACATTCATGCCTAACCTGGTGAAATATTTCCTACCTCAGGCAGCTTTGTGGTCTGGTCTCATGCTGGGTAAGTGACAACTTATTTTTGAGGATTGCTTGGGGTGAGGTAGTGGGATTTGAACAAAGGCAAATATTTGACATTGTTACAGCCATAACCTTAAACTAAAAAAAATCATCTTAAATCGACATATAATTACCTCATTGTAGTGAAATAAAATATGATATGGCATATTTGATCCATTAATTTGTGTTCACTGCGGTAATTAACATGTTGTGGGTATTCATCATAATACATTTTAAACGCCCTGGCTGTATTCCCGAGTCTGGCTCGGGGTGAGATTTCAGTACCAAAAGCAATAATCCTGAGCCACACTCGGGATCGCACTGCAGGATCCAGGGAAAGTTACTTATCTTGTCCCCTGGATCCTGCGATGTCTCCCCGCTGTGTGTGCGAGCTCCTCCGTTCGATTCACAGTGCCGAGCTCTGTTCCCTGCAAACGTTGTGATGCACAGGGATGGAGATCAGCGCCAAATTCAAAAAATGTAAAACACACAATACATACAATCTTACAGATTACAGTACTGTATACAATTATTTCACATCCCTTTTGTCCCTAGTGGTTTTTCCAGTGCCCTGCATGCAGTTTTATATTATAAATACTGTTTTTTCTGCCTGGAAACAGGAGATTGTCCATAGCAACCAAAAAGTGCCCCTTTACGTCAAAAGTGGTTTTAGACCAGCTAGAAAACAGCGATAATAAATTAGAATCACTTGCAGAATTGAGCGATAGTGATTTGTGGGGAAATAGGTCATCAAACACTCAAAGTAATGACAGCGACAACTCTGCAACTGAGCAAATTTCAGTTTTTTTGATTTGATTACATAATGGAATAATTTTTATTATTATTATTATATTCTTATTTTTTTTTAACAAAAAAAATTATATTATTATTTGTTAGAATTAATTATAGTTATTTATTATATTATAATTAATGATTTTGTGTTTCAAACTTTATTATACCCGGGATATCTACTAGACTCTTGTTTGGACAGATTTAAGTGTGTTATTCCTAAGAATTACAGGCCTACAATCTAAAACGCCAAATTTCCATGCAAAATAATTGTTCCGCTTTCAGCATCAAAAATCTGACATAATCATACCACCAGGGAGGTTAAGGTCTAAATAAATTACTTTTATATAGGTGATCTTGGCCGTCATGGAAAAGGACCAGCCTACACTCATTTGTCCAAGAATTTTATGCGTTGCAGTCAGTCAGGCACACAGGTACATGTTTGATAATATCTTACACAGTGAATACATAACTTGCCCAAAATTACATGCATAATATGTGTACTCTTTAACTCTCAGTAATTATTTTATCCAATAATGTAGAACTACAATGAGGACAACAGGACTCAGGGTATAATGGAGAAAAGTCAATGGGATCTGAAAAAAATTAGATTCCAGAGACGTCGTCTCACAAGGCTTGACGACTTTGTTCAAATTTATCAACAGACCCATAATGCTCTCTTAATGGAGTTCTCAGACTCTACACGCAAGAGAAAAGTAAGTTTATTGAAATTTGTACCTTCAGTATTATTACTTACCTGCACCTATTTATTAAATAATCCTTGCAATGAATCTGCTTTATTTAAGACATACAGGGTAAATGTTGAATGCTGGAGAGAAAGGAAGACTTCCAAGAAAGGCATCTATGTGTCGCCAATAAAGAAGGGTTTCCCATTCAGGACAACCAAAGTGGTAATTGCAGTATCAAATAAAATATCATCACACTTCATTGTTCCTTACGATTTTAAATAACAATATGGCTACTGTTTATATTATACTTTATAACATTTAAAATGTATTCCGTTTTATTTAATAATATTCCAAATCCAGATTTGAAATATAAATGCACTAATAAATTAATGATTTTTGAATCCACAAATCTAATTTTAGTTTATGTGATGTGAGAAATATATCTTCCTGTATGTGATGTGAATGGTTTAGGCTGCAGTAAAAGGACGCAAAACGGGTTTGGAGGGACTGAAGACAGTGACAGACACCAGCTTGACTGGACCCAAGTCGGATAAGGTTTGACTACAATGTCATAGTGAAAGTCATGTTGTAGAGTGTTTTTCCAGTGTATCCAGTGAGCTATAACTTCCTGTATGTGATGTGAATGGTTTAGGCTCCAGTCAAAAGACGGAAAACGGGTTTGGAGGTAACGAAGACAGTAACAGACACCAGCTCGACTGGACCCAAGTCGGATAAGGTATGTCTTTAATGTCATAATGTAAAGTGTTTTTACAGTGTATCCAATGAGCTATATCTCCCTGTATGTGATGTGAATGGTTTAGGCTCCAGTCAAAAGACGGAAAACGGGTTTGGAGGTAATGAAGACAGTAACAGACACCAGCTCGACTGGACCCAAGTCGGATAAGGTATGACGTCAAACTCATACTTAAAGTCATGGTGTAAAGAGTTTTTTTAGTGTATACAATGAACTATATTTTCATGTATGAATGGTTTAGGCTCCAGGCAAAGGACGCAAACCAGGTTTGGAGGAACCGCAGACAGTGACAGACACCAGCTCGACTGGACCCAAGTCAGATAAGGTATGACTTCAATAAGAATTAACACTTAATAAGGTGAATAATTGATGAGTTAATATCTATCTATCTATCTATCTATCTATCTATCTATCTATCTATCTATCTATCTATCTATCTATCACTTTGAAAAAACACGTATCTGTTCCACAGGAACCTTTAAGGAGCACTGACATCCCAAAAAAACCTGGGAGTAAAACATCTGTAAATAAAAACTATGGACCATGCTGGCAAGGAGCAGACCCCTCAGACAAAAAACCTGCAGCAAGACTACAAAGGCCTCCACAGGTTCCAAAGCATAGCAAAATGACTGCTATTCTTCATCCATACCACTGGCTTAGCTGTGATGAGATAGATTTTGCATCATACCTGCTTGCAAGCGAGTACCCTCACATTCATGGCTTTCAGTCAAGTGTATTATTTAGTGCTTTACATTATGGAGGGATTGTGGGTACTCCTAACAGCCCATTTGTGCAAATTTTGCACACTGGGGACAACCACTGGGTAACTGCTAGCAACCTGTTTTGTCGGAACAATCAGGTTTGCATTTATGACAGTCTTTCTACAGTGCTAAATAACAAAGACAAACAAGTTTTGTCATGGTTAATTAGGCCAAAGGAAGACCAATTTACAATTATTTATCCTGCTGTCCAACATCAGTCGAATTCTAGTAACTGTGGTTTGTTTGCAATTGCTTTTGCATTTGCATTGTGCTGCAACCTGAGGCCAGAAAACTTCAAGTTCCGTGAGGGCCGGTTAAGGACTGAACTTCTAAATTCCTTCATGAAAGGCCAAATCCATTTTAAAACAGAGACAAGAGTTGGTGCTCTAAAGTCAGGTCAAACACATGTGAATGTGTACTGCATATGCAGGACTGCACACTGCAGTGAAGTAATGGTAGAATGTTCTTTGTGCAAGGGGTGGTATCATCCTAACTGTGTGAAGATACCGCAAAATGCCATTACTGGGGATGATGACTGGAAATGCCACAATTGTACTGGCTAAATCTAAAAAAGAAATGAGATTTTCTTGAATTGAAAATGCTACAGTAAAATGGTTTGAAATGAGGTGTGCATAGGGTATGAGATGTCCTATACTAGAACTGACCATTCTTTTTTTCTACTTATTAGCAATGAGGTCGTTATAGGCCTCCAAAGTCGAGTAACATGACATATCTCCAAAATGCTACAGTAAAATTGTTTTAAATGAGGTGTGCATAGGGTATGGGACGTCCTGTATTATAACTGACCATTGTTTTTTTCTACTTCTTAGAAATGAGGTCTTTATAGGCCTCCAAAATCGAGTAATGTGACATATCTCCAAAATGCTACAGTAAAATGGTTTCAAATGAGGTTTCCATAGGGTATGGGACGTCCTGTATTAGAACTGAACATTGTTTTTTTCTACCTATTGGAAATTAGTTAATTATACACCTCCAAAGTCGAGTAACGTGACATATCTCCAAAATGCTACAGTAAAATGGTTTCAAATGAGGTGTGAATAGGGTATGGGACGTCCTGTATTAGAACTGACCATTCTTTTTTTCTACTTATTGGAAATCAGTTATTTATATACCTCCAAAGTCGAGTAACGTGACATATCTCAAAAATGCTACAGTAAAATGGTTTCAAATGAGGTGTGAATAGGGTATGGGACATCCTGTATTAGAACTGACCATTCTTTTTTTCTACTTATTAGAAATGAGGTCGTTATAGGCCTCCAAAGTTGAATAATGTGACATATCTCGAAAATGCTACAGTAAAATGGTTTCAAATGAGGTGTGCATAAGGTATGAGATGTCCTGTACTAGAACTGACCATTCTTTTTTTCTACTTATTAGAAATGAGGTCGTTATAGGCCTCCAAAGTCGAGTAACGTGACGTATCTCCAAAATGCTACAGTAAAATGGTTTCAAATGAGATGTGCATAGGGTATGGGACATCCTGTATTAGAACTGACCATTGTTTTTTTCTACTTATTAGAAATGAGGTCGTTATAGGCCTCCAAAGTTGAATAATGTGACATATCTCCAAAATGCTACAGTAAAATGTTTTCAAATGAGGTGTGCATAGGGTATGGGACGTCCTGTACTAGAACTAACCATTCTTTTTTTCTACTTATTAGAAATGAGGTTTTTATAGGCCTCCAAAGTCGAGTAACGTGACATATCTCCAAAATGCTACAGTAAAATGGTTTCAAATGAGGTGTGCATAGACTATGGGATGTCCTGTATTAGAACTGACCATTCTTTTTTTCTACTTATTGGAAATTAGTTAATTATACACCTCCAAAGTCAAGTAATGTGACATATCTCGAAAATGCTACAGTAAAATGGTTTCAAATGAGGTGTGCATAAGGTATGAGATGTCCTGTACTAGAACTGACCATTCTTTTTTTCTACTTATTAGAAATGAGGTCGTTATAGGCCTCCAAAGTCGAGTAACGTGACGTATCTCCAAAATGCTACAGTAAAATGGTTTCAAATGAGATGTGCATAGGGTATGGGACATCCTGTATTAGAACTGACCATTGTTTTTTTCTACTTATTAGAAATGAGGTCGTTATAGGCCTCCAAAGTTGAATAATGTGACATATCTCCAAAATGCTACAGTAAAATGTTTTCAAATGAGGTGTGCATAGGGTATGGGACGTCCTGTACTAGAACTAACCATTCTTTTTTTCTACTTATTAGAAATGAGGTTTTTATAGGCCTCCAAAGTCGAGTAACGTGACATATCTCCAAAATGCTACAGTAAAATGGTTTCAAATGAGGTGTGCATAGACTATGGGATGTCCTGTATTAGAACTGACCATTCTTTTTTTCTACTTATTGGAAATTAGTTAATTATACACCTCCAAAGTCAAGTAATGTGACATATCTCCAAAATGCTACAGTAAAATGGTTTCAAATGAGGTGTGCATAAGGTATGAGATGTCCTGTACTAGAACTGACCATTCTTTTTTTCTACTTATTAGAAATGAGGTCGTTATAGGCCTCCAAAGTCGAGTAACGTGACGTATCTCCAAAATGCTACAGTAAAATGGTTTCAAATGAGATGTGCATAGGGTATGGGACATCCTGTATTAGAACTGACCATTGTTTTTTTCTACTTATTAGAAATGAGGTCGTTATAGGCCTCCAAAGTTGAATAATGTGACATATCTCCAAAATGCTACAGTAAAATGTTTTCAAATGAGGTGTGCATAGGGTATGGGACGTCCTGTACTAGAACTAACCATTCTTTTTTTCTACTTATTAGAAATGAGGTTTTTATAGGCCTCCAAAGTCGAGTAACGTGGCATATCTCGAAAATGTTACAGTAAAATGGTTTCAAATGAGGTGTGCATAGGCTATGGGACGTCCTGTACTAGAACTAACCATTCTTTTTTTCTACTTATTAGAAATGAGGTTTTTATAGGCCTCCAAAGTCGAGTAACGTGACATATCTCCAAAATGCTACAGTAAAATGGTTTTAAATGAGGTGTGCATAAGGTATGAGATGTCCTGTACTAGAACTGACCATTCTTTTTTTCTACTTAGTAGAAATGAGGTCGTTATAGGACTCCAAAGTCGAGTAATGTAACATATCTCTAAAATGCTACAGTAAAATGGTTTCAAATGAGATGTGCATAGGGTATGGGACATCCTGTATTAGAACTGACCATTGTTTTTTTCTACTTATTAGAAATGAGGTCGTTATAGGCCTCCAAAGTTGAATAATGTGACATATCTCCAAAATGCTACAGTAAAATGTTTTCAAATGAGGTGTGCATAGGGTATGGGACGTCCTGTACTAGAACTAACCATTCTTTTTTTCTACTTATTAGAAATGAGGTTTTTATAGGCCTCCAAAGTCGAGTAACGTGACATATCTCCAAAATGCTACAGTAAAATGGTTTCAAATGAGGTGTGCATAGACTATGGGATGTCCTGTATTAGAACTGACCATTCTTTTTTTCTACTTATTGGAAATTAGTTAATTATACACCTCCAAAGTCAAGTAATGTGACATATCTCGAAAATGCTACAGTAAAATGGTTTCAAATGAGGTGTGCATAGGGTATGGGACGTCCTGTACTAGAACTAACCATTCTTTTTTTCTACTTATTAGAAATGAGGTTTTTATAGGCCTCCAAAGTCGAGTAACGTGACATATCTCCAAAATGCTACAGTAAAATGGTTTTAAATGAGGTGTGCATAAGGTATGAGATGTCCTGTACTAGAACTGACCATTCTTTTTTTCTACTTAGTAGAAATGAGGTCGTTATAGGACTCCAAAGTCGAGTAATGTAACATATCTCTAAAATGCTACAGTAAAATGGTTTCAAATGAGATGTGCATAGGGTATGGGACATCCTGTATTAGAACTGACCATTGTTTTTTTCTACTTATTAGAAATGAGGTCGTTATAGGCCTCCAAAGTTGAATAATGTGACATATCTCCAAAATGCTACAGTAAAATGTTTTCAAATGAGGTGTGCATAGGGTATGGGACGTCCTGTACTAGAACTAACCATTCTTTTTTTCTACTTATTAGAAATGAGGTTTTTATAGGCCTCCAAAGTCGAGTAACGTGGCATATCTCGAAAATGCTACAGTAAAATGGTTTCAAATGAGGTGTGCATAGGCTATGGGACGTCCTGTACTAGAACTAACCATTCTTTTTTTCTACTTATTAGAAATGAGGTTTTTATAGGCCTCCAAAGTCGAGTAACGTGATATATCTCCAAAATGCTACAGTAAAATGGTTTCAAATGAGGTGTGCATAGATTATGGGATGTCCTGTATTAGAACTGACCATTCTTTTTTTCTACTTATTGGAAATTAGTTAATTATACACCTCCAAAGTCAAGTAACGTGACATATCTCCAAAATGCTACAGTAAAATGGTTTCAAATGAGGTGTGCATAAGGTATGAGATGTCCTGTACTAGAACTGACCATTCTTTTTTTCTACTTATTAGAAATGAGGTTGTTATAGGACTCCAAAGTCGAGTAACGTGACATATCTTCAAAATGCTACAGTAAAATGGTTTCAAATGAGTTGTGCATAGTGTATGGGATGTCCTGTACTAGAACTGACCATTATTTTTTTTTTCTACTTATTTCAAATGAGATCTTTAAGGGCCTCTGGAGTCGAAAATGTCCTATATCACATGGGGTGTGTATACTATATGGGACAATACAAGAGAACAAAAAAAACATATGCAGTAAATGTATTTAGAAAGATACTTTATTTTGTTTGCTTGTGCTGTAAACATTTACATTAAACAATGTATCAAAATGTGACCTATAAAGAAAAAAACATTAGTCAAAGACAATGTGAGTTTTAAGAGATAAATAAATTAATAAATAATGAAAGAGAGAGAGAGAGAGAGAGAGAGAGAGAGAGAGAGAGAGAGAGAGAGAGAGAGAGAGAAATAAATAAAGAATGAGAGAGTGATAAAAAGATAAATAAATAAAGATTGAGGAGTGAGAGAGAAAGAGAAAGAAAGAATGAGAGAGAGAGAGAGAGAGAGAGAGAGAGAGAGAGAGAGAGAGAGAGAGAGAGAGAAAGAGATAAATAAATAAATAAATAAATAAATGCTTGTGCTGTAAACTTTTTCATTAAAAAAAAATAAACATTAGTCACAGACAATGTGAGTTCAAAAAAGAATGAAGATAAAAAGAGAGATAATTAAATTAAAAAATGAAAGAGATAGAGTGAGAGAGAGAAAAAGAAAAAAAGGGAGAAAGAAAAAGATAAATAAAAAAATAAATAAAGAATGAAAGAGAGAGAGAGAGAAAGAAAGATAAATAAAAAATGAAAGAGAGAGAGAGAGAGAATGAGGGAAAGAAAGAGAAATAATTAAATAAAGAATAAGAGAGAGAGTGAGAGAAAGAAAAAGGGAGGATGAGAGAAAGAAAGAAGAAAAAATTATGCATGAAAGCATGAGAGCGCGAGAGAAACAAGAGAGAAATAATTAAGAATGAAAGAGAAAGACAGAGAGAGAGAGAAATAAATAGATAGATAGTAAAAAATGCTTCTGTTACCTATTGCCTTTTGATCCCAGACATGCACAGCTGTAATTAAATACTGAACGTATATGGGATATTAATGAAATCGATGGTTTAGATGAGTGTATTTGCTCCTCAGCTCTCCCTATTATTGCTGATCTTCCAATCTTCGTCTTCTTGACATTTGCAGCTTCTCCAGCTCCCATCTGATTCCCCGGCTATTGCAGCCGTTTATGTTTAGTAAAGAGAGCGAGTCATAGAGCAGTGTGATGTTACTGCAATTACCGTAATCCTTGTAATATGCACACAGCTTTTTTTTTATAGCGGCTGGCTTGACCGTGTATTTAGAAACCACGGCTGGCTTGACCGCAGTGATACACACAGCCATGTCCCTCGGGCTCCTCCTCCTCCTGTGTGAATGTAAACAGAGAGGAGGGGGAGGCGGCTTCAGTCCGCTGTGCTGAGGGACACAGTGCAAGTCCCGTGGCACAGATCAGGGCAACAGCCAGTGTTAGCGGTGCGTGCCGCTACGTTCCTGAGTGCCGCCCCTGCAATCCGGGGACAAATCCGGGGACAGACGGGCTCCGGGGAGAGTGTCCTCAATCCGGGGACTGTCCCCGGAAAACGGGGACGTCTGGTCACCCTATCATACACTTGTCCCTTCCTTCCCCCAGCCTGTAACCCTATATCAATCTCTCACGTGTTATCTATTACACTGGCCCACCCTTCACCCAAGGTCTGAGCTTATCTACACATTGTCCTCTTCAAGACTTTGGTTGATGGGACAGATAAATATCTGCAATGAGGAGACATAGAGTTTCAACATCAGCAGAAATGTCATACCAATGCCCCTCCCCCCACAACCTGACACTATCAATCTTTCACAGGTAGAGATTGCCCTAGCCTTCCGCCTGGGTTCACACTTGTGCGATGTGAACTAAAGCTCAGGTTTTACTGGGAAGATAAAAATCCGTTGTTCAGAGGTTCATCTGCGTTTCAGCTGCGGATCAGTGAGCAGGGAGAGGGGGGAGGTGTAGTGAGGAGAAGGAGAAAATCCATGTTCAGAACGCAATGCATCTGCGAATCAGATGCGTTCCCGTAGAAGATAATGGGCTTGTAATTCGCACCGCAATGCCCAGAAAACGCACACGTTTTTTGTGCAATGCGCAGTGCGAATGCAACGCACATATGTGAACCAGATGCATTCATATGAATGTATTTTAAAATGTCCTGCAAATTGGATGCGGTGTAAGCTGCATCTAATTCGCATAGGTGTGAACGGGGGCTCAGACAACTCCAGCATTTGCAGCTGAAGCTGTAACCTTTGTAACCTTTCAAATACATTATATTTTCTTAACCACTTCAATACCAGGCACACCTTCCCGCCCAGACCAATTTTCAGCTTTCAGCGCTGTCGCAGTTTGAATGACAATTGCACGGTCATACAACACTGTACCCAAACAATTTTTTTATCATTTTGTTCCCACAAATAGAGCTTTCTTTTGGTGGTATTTGATCACCTCTGCGGTTTTTATTTTTTGCGCAACAAATAAAAAGACTGAACATTTTGAAAAAAAAAAAGTTTTTCTTTGTTTCTGTTAAAATTTTTTTGGAAATAAGTATGTTTTCTTCTTCAATGATGGGCACTAATATGGCTGCACTGACGGGCACTGATGAGGTGGCACTGACGGGCACTGATGGGCACTGATAGGTGGCACTGATGGGCACTGATAGGTGGCACTGGTATGCGGCAGCGATGGGAACTCATAGGTGGCACCGATGGGCACTCATAGGCGGCACTGATGGGCATTTGTAGGTGGCATTGATGGGTACTTATGGGTGGCACTGATGGGTACTTATTGGTGGCACTGATAGGTGGCACGGATGGGCACTGATGGGCACTGATAGGTGGGTACTGATGGGCACGGATGGGCACTGACAGGTGGCACCGAAGGACAAGGATGGGTGGCACTGATGACACTGATTGATGGCACTGATGCCCCTAAGGGTGGCATTGCTGGGCATCAGTGCTATATAATGGTGCCAATCAGTGCCCATTTGTGGGCACTGATTGGCACAGATTGGGCACTAACTGGGCACATTGGGCACATGTGGATGGCCATGGGGTACATACCTGGCCATCCACATGTTGCCCCTCTCCCTGGTGGTCCTAGTGGCGATCCCTGGTGGTCCAGTGTGGTGATCTGAGGAGGGGCTGTGCTGATAAACAATCAGCACAGACCCCCCCCTGTCAGGAGAGCCGCCGATCAGCTCTCCTCTACTCGCGTCTGTCAGACGCGAGTGAGGAAAAGCCGATCAACGGCTCTTCCTATTGACATCGTGATCAGCCGTGATTGGACATGGCTGATCACGTGGTAAAGAGCCTCCGCCGGAGGCTCTTTACAATGATCGGTGTAGCGGTGTGTCAGACTGACACACCGATCGCCACGATGCGCGCCCCCGCGGGCGCGCGGCGCCATGTTATCCTGCTGGACGTCATATGACGCCCAGTCAGGATAACTGAACCACCGCCCGGCCGTTATCTGCTATGGGCCGGGCGGGAAGTGAGTCTGGCTGTTTGCATTTCTCTGTGACCCAACATGTGATTAGCTAGCTTTGAGATTCACAACATTTTCTGCTCCTCCCCTTCTCCCCCTTAACCACTTGCCGACCGCCTAACGCAGATATACTGCGGCAGAGTGGCACGGACAGGCAAAATCACGTACCCGTACGTGATCTGCCTTCCGCGGGTGGGGGGTCCGATCGGACCCCCCCCCGGTGCCATAGACGGTCGGCTCTCGTTCGCGGGCGATGGGAGGTGAGGGGGAGGCCATCCATTGATGGCCACCCCCTCCCGATCGCTCCCGGCGAATGAAAATGCTTCCTTTCCCTCTGTAATGTAAACAGAGGGAAAGGAAGTGATGTCATCTCTCCTCGAGTCGGTCTTTTCGTCCGGCGCAGAGGAGAGAAGACATCCAAGTAAGTGCACCAACACTACACTAACAGTAGAACACGCAGGCACACTTTTCACCCCCCTGTCACCCCCCGATCACCCCCTGATCACCCCCCTGTACCCCCTGTCACTCTGACACCAATAGCAGTGTTTTTTTTTTTTTTTGCATTGGTGTCAGTTTGTCAGTTATAAGTGTTAGGGCAGTTAGGTTAGCCCCCTTTAGGTCTAGGGTACCCCCCCTTAGGTCCAGGGTACCCCCTAACCCCCCCCTAATAAAAGTTAACCCCTTGATTACCCCCCGTCACCAGTGTTGCTAAGCGATCGTTTTTCTGATCGCTGTATTAGTGACACAGGTGACGCTAGTTAGGGAGGTGAGTATATAGGTTTGCTGTCAGTGTTTTATAGCGACAGGGACCCCCATATACTACCTGCTAAAGGTTTTAACCCCCTGATTGCCCCCTAGTTAACCCTTTCACCAGCGATCGCCGTATAAGTGTTACGGGTGACGCTGGTTAGATAGTTTGTTTTTTGTAGTTTATTATAGTTTATTACAGTTTATTATAGTTTATTATAGTTTTAGGGCACCCGCCGTTTATTACCTTATAAAGGTTTAACCCCCTAATTGCCCGGCGGTGATAGAAGTTAAGTTTTTAGGATCTGATAAGGTCTGCGTCGCCCCAGGCAGCGTCAGGTTAGCGCTAGTACCGCTAAAACCCACGCACGCAGCATACACTTCCCTTAGTGCTATAGTATCTGAACGGATCGATATCTGATCCGATCAGATCTATACTCCCCAGCAGTTTAGGGTTCCCTGAAACGCAGTGTTAGCGGGATCAGCCCAGATACCTGCTAGCACCTGCGTTTTGCCTCTGCGCCCAGCCCAGCCCAGCCCACCCAAGTGCAGTATCGATCGATAACTGACACTTACAAAACACTAAGCACACAACTGCAGCGGTCGCAGAGTCAGGCCTGATCCCTGCGATCGCTAACAGTTTTTTGGTAGCGTTTTGATAGTCGCTAACAGTCAGGAGCTTTTTTGCCTGTGAGTCTCACTAGTGTACCCCTAAATTTAGAGGCCAAAATGGCAAATCCAAGGTACACTAGTGAAGAGGCCTACAGGATTCTGAGTATGACAGATAGTGAAGAGGAAGTCACTCATCTGTCAAGTTCAGGCTCAGAATACGAACCTGTAGAGGACAGCGGCTCCATGACAGATAGCTCTGACGACGGAGTTGTGGTCCCTGCTAGGGTCAGGCGTACCAGACCCCGAACTTATGCTGTCCTTGAAGTGCATGAACCGCAGGGCTCTCGTATGGAGCAGAGCAGTACTAGCGCCGCTACTCCTTCTGGTGAACTGGCAAGCACCAGCGGCCTAGTACACCCTGGTCGTACATCCAGCACTGCAGTATCACGTGGTGACGTGGCGAGTCCCATAAGTGCAGTTCAAGCTGGCGAGGTGGCAAGCAGTAGTAGTGTCCCGCTGCCACCAAGAAGACAAAGACAGGCCCGTCGTGCCCATAGTGCCCTTCCTGCTGCATTGGCCAATCCGAATTGGGAACCTTCCACTTCTGCAGCACCCGTACTTCCCCCTTTCACTGGCCAACCCGGAATTCAGGTGGAAACAGTTGACTTTACGCCACTCGATTTTTATTCGCTGTTTTTCACCGAAGATCTCTATAGATCTATTGTGGACCAAAGCAATTTGTACGCTGGTCAACACATCGCCACTATTCCCCAGTCCACCCTTGCCAGAGATTGGAGACCAATTACGGTCTCCGAATTTAAGACCTTTCTGGGCCTTTCCCTCCTCATGGGCATAACCAAAAAGAGTGAGTTGCGGTCATATTGGTCCACTGACCCAATTCACCATATGCCCGTGTTCTCTGCCTCCATGACCAGGGCACGATACGAGCAGATTTTGCGGTTCATGCATTTCAACAACAATGAACTCTGTCGTCCTCGTGGAGACCCTGCATACGATCGGCTCTACAAAATTCGGCCCCTCGTAAACCACTTCAACCAACGTTTTGCAGACTTGTTTACCCCCCATCAAGTTGTCTGCGTTGATGAGTCCCTGATTAAGTTTTCTGGCCGCTTGTCCTTCAAACAGTACCTTCCCAGCAAGCGTGCCAGATACGGGGTCAAGATGTATAAGCTCTGTGACAGGGCCACAGGCTATACATGTAGATTTATGGTTTACGAGGGCAAAGATAGTCACGTAGAGCCGATAAACTGCCCTGACTACATAGGAAGCGCTGGCAAGATAGTGTGGGACTTGGTGTCACCCTTATTCGGAAAGGGGTACCACTTGTACGTGGACAATTATTATACGAGCGTGCCACTTTTTAGTCACTTGTTTGATCATCAGATTGGAGCATGTGGCACCGTGCGACCTAATCGCCGGGGCTTTCCCCAGCGGCTTGTAGAGTCCCGTCTTAGGCTGGGGGAGAGAGCCTGCTTGCAGTATAATAATTTGCTCGCTATGAAGTGGAGGGATAAGAAGAATGTTTTCGTTCTCACCTCCCTTCATGCAGACACGACGACCCAAATTCCTACGGCGACTGGTGTTGTGGAGAAACCCCTCTGTGTCCACGAATACAACCTTAATATGGGAGGGGTGGACCTCAACGACCAGTTGTTGGCGCCGTACTTAGTTGCCCGTAAGGCCAGACGCTGGTACAAAAAAGTGTCTGTTTACTTATTTCAATTGGCTTTGCTGAATGCTCATGTGCTATACAGAGCTTCAGGACGGACTGGATCCTTCCTTAAATTCCAGGAAGAGATCGTCAGAGCCCTTCTGTATCCAGATGGTGCTCCACCTCACCTTCCCAATCCAAATGCAGTAAGCCGGCTGCATGGGAGGCATTTTCCTTATGTCCTCCAGAGTACCCCTACCCAACGAGCCCCCCAAAAAAGATGTCGTGTCTGCAGCAAGCGCGGATTTAGGCGTGACACCCGGTATTGTTGTCCCTCCTGTCCTGACAATCCTGGTCTATGCATTGGTGAATGTTTTGAACGCTACCATACACTAGTGGAGTATTAGCGTAGGGTTCAGCACGGCACAGACTAGGCACACTAACACAGGGTCTCCCAAGATGCCATCGCATTTTGAGAGACCCAAACCTGGTACAGTTACAGTTAAAAGTTAAAGTTACTAAAAAAAGTGTTAAAAAAAAAAAAAAAAATACAAAAAAAATAAAAAAATAAAAATACAAAAAAAATATAAAATAAAAAAACCAAAAATAGTTGTCGTTTTATTGTTCTCTCTCTCTATTCTCTCTCTATTGTTCTGCTCTTTTCTATTGTATTCTATACTGCAATGTTTTATTGTTATGTTTTTATCAGGTTTGCTTTATAGGTATGCAATTTTTTTATACTTTTTTATTGTTAACCACTTTTTTGTTTTCAGGTACGCCATTCAGCTGCAGAGCGGATTTATTTATCTTGACAGCAACAGCGTTTGCTCCCACGATATATAAAGCCGTGACTCCAGCGCTGTCGGAGGTGATTTCACCACCACAGTTCCATACTTCAGCATATATGCCGAAGCGTGGGGGCAGTAGTGGGTGGAGGAGCAATTTGCTCCTGCCTTTTGCGGGAGGATGCCCCCATGCTTCGGCATATATATATTTTAGGTAGGCACAGGTTGCGTTAAATGTTTTATTTTTTACTATGTTTTTTTTGTATTTGCTTTGCAGGTATGGTAAGGTATACTGTTATACTGTAATGTTACTTTGTTTTTTTGTTAACCATCATTTGCTTAGCAGGTACGCCATTCAGTTGCAGCGCGGATTTATTTATCTTGACAGCAAAAGCGTTTGCTCCCACGATATATAAAGCCGTGACTCCAGCGCTGTCGGAGGTGATTTCACCACCACAGTTCCATACTTCAGCATATATGCCGAAGCGTGGGGGCAGTAGTGGGTGGAGGAGCAATTTGCTCCTGCCTTTTGCGGGAGGATGCCCCCATGCTTCGGCATATATATATTTTAGGTAGGCACAGGTTGCGTTAAATGTTTTATTTTTTACTATGTTTTTTTTTGTATTTGCTTTGCAGGTATGGTAAGGTATACTGTTATACTGTAATGTTACTTTGTTTTTTTGTTAACCATCATTTGCTTAGCAGGTACGCCATGCAGTTGCAGCGCGGATTTATTTATCTTGACAGCAAAAGCGTTTGCTCCCACGATATATAAAGCCGTGACTCCAGCGCTGTCGGAGGTGATTTCACCACCACAGTTCCATACTTCAGCATATATGCCGAAGCGTGGGGGCAGTAGTGGGTGGAGGAGCAATTTGCTCCTGCCTTTTGCGGGAGGATGCCCCCATGCTTCGGCATATATAAATGGTGCATGTATGCCCATCATTAGAAGTGGGCGGATGAAGGGAGGTATTCTAATGGTGGGCATACCCACCGATCAATATCTTTTTTTCGTTCAGCCCACAGGCTGCATGAAAAAAAAGTTTACAATACAAGGACCAGCAACGTACTGGTATGTTGCTGGACTTTGAGTGGTTATACCAGAATGATGCCTGCAGGTTTAGGTATCATCTTGGTATCATTCTTTTCAGCCAGCGGTCGGCTTTCATGTAAAAGCAATCCTAGCGGCTAATTAGCCTCTAGACTGCTTTTACAAGCAGTGGGAGGGATTCCCCCCCCCCCCCCACCGTCTTCCATGTTTTTCTCTGGCTCTCCTGTCCCAACAGGGAACCTGAGAATGCAGCCGGTGATTCGGCCAGCTGACCATAGAGCTGATCAGAGACCAGAATGGCTCCAATCATCTCTATGGCCTAAGAAACCGGAAGCTACGAGCATTTCATGACTTAGATTTCGCCGGATGTAAACAGCGCCATTGGAAAATTGGGAAAGCATTTTATCACACCGATCTTGGTGTGGTCAGATACTTTGAGGGCAGAGGAGAGATCTAGGGTCTAATAGACCCCAATTTTTTCAAAAAAGAGTACCTGTCACTACCTATTGCTATCATAGGGGATATTTACATTCCCTGAGATAACAATAAAAAAGATAAAAAAAAAAAAAAAATGAAAGGAACAGTTTAAAAATAAGATAAAAAATCAAAAAATTAATAAAAAAAAAAAAAAAAAAAAAAAAAAGCACCCCTGTCCCCCCCTGCTCTCGCGCAAAGGCGAACGCAAGCGTCGGTCTGGCGTCAAATGTAAACAGCAATTGCCCCATGCATGTGAGGTATCACCGCGAAGGTCAGATCGAGGGCAGTAATTTTAGCAGTAGACCTCCTCTGTAAATCTAAAGTGGTAACCTGTAAAGGCTTTTAAAGGCTTTTTAAAATGTATTTAGTTTTTCGCCACTGCACGTTTGTGCGCAATTTAAAAGCATGTCATGTTTGGTATCCATGTACTCGGCCTAAGATCATCTTTTTTATTTCATCAAACATTTGGGCAATATAGTGTGTTTTAGTGCATTAAAATTTTAAAAAGTGTGTTTTTTCCCCAAAAAATGCGTTTGAAAAATCGCTGCGCAAATACTGTGTGAAAAAAAAAAATGAAACACCCACCATTTTAATCTGTAGGGCATTTGCTTTAAAAAAATATATAATGTTTGGGGGTTCAAAGTAATTTTCTTGCAAAAAAAAATTATTTTTTTATGTAAACAACAAGTGTCAGAAAGGGCTTTGTCTTCAAGTGCTTAGAAGAGTGGGTGATGTGTGACATAAGCTTCTAAATGTTGTGCATAAAATGCCAGGACAGTTCAAAACCCCCCCAAATGACCCCATTTTGGAAAGTAGACACCCCAAGCTATTTGCTGAGAGGCATGTTGAGTCCATGGAATATTTTATATTGTGACACAAGTTGCGGGAAAAAGACAATTTTTTTTTTTTTTTTTTTTTTTTTGCACAAAGTTGTCACTAAATGATATATTGCTCAAACATGCCATGGGAATATGTGAAATTACACCCCAAAATACATTCTGCTGCTTCTCCTGAGTACGGGGATACCACATGTGTGAGACTTTTTGGGAGCCTAGCCGCGCACGGGACCCCGAAAACCAAGCACCGCCTTCAGGCTTTCTAAGGGCGTAAATTTTTGATTTCACTCTTCACTGCCTATCACAGTTTCGGAGGCCATGGAATGCCCAGGTGGCACAAACCCCCCCCAAATGACCCCATTTTGGAAAGTAGACACCCCAAGCTATTTGCTGAGAGGTATAGTGAGTATTTTGCAGACCTCACTTTTTGTCACAAAGTTTTGAAAATTGAAAAAAGAAAAAAAAAATATGTTTTTATTGTCTTTCTTCATTTTCAAAAACAAATGAGAGCTGCAAAATACTCACCATGCCTCTCAGCAAATAGCTTGGGGTGTCTACTTTCCAAAATGGGGTCATTTTGGGGGGTTTTGTGCTATCTTGGCATTT